>SZWC01024250.1:15734-27433 GCA_023375785.1 Penium margaritaceum
ACACACACACACACACACACACACACACACACACGTCTCTGCAAGCAAGTGAAAAAACATGAGTGCAACAAATACAGAGTGGTTTCTAGAGGCCTCAATTTGTTAAAGCATGTCAACGCTCTGCTGATAATGTTTCTGCCGTTTTTGTAGCCTGGGCCTTGTCCCTACGGGCTAGTTTGTCGCTCTCTCCAATTTCTAATTTGGGATGCATTAGCTGATTGCCTTTTTTCTTTTTTGCAAGCGCACATACACTTTCAGATGATGTGGATTGCTTTGCGTTCTTGGTTGGATTCTGTATGTTTTTGGATAGTTGCCGGGTGTGGATCTTGTTGGGGTCATGCTGTGAATTGGTTTTAGCAACAACCGCTCTCAGTTAGTTTTGGATGGTCTAGTTTGTTCCAAGGGGTAGCCGTGGTCTCACAATGTGCATGAGGCATGTCAAGCATGATTTGCCTGGCATGCTTAGACCTCGCTCCACCAACCACTTGCAACTTCTTCCATGTAAGTGTGAGCTTCAGAAATCCATGTTGTTTCTCATCCCTTGCTCCCTCAGGGTCTTCCCCTCACACTTCTACACTAACTACATTTAGATTATCATGTTAAGTGTTGGATAGGTGCCCTTGGTACTGTAGGTAGAAGAAATGGTACGCAGGAACAAAGGTGATGGAGAGAGGGAGTGAGTGGGAGAGAGGAAGATGTTATGATTTTGGTTGCAAGCTCATTTGGAAAGTAAGAAGTGATTAAGGTACAGTTGGGTGGAGTGAGAGCTTTGACTGGTGAGCATGTCCCACATTGTGCACCAAGCACGAGGTGTGGTTGCCGCCATCCCTGAGGCTGAGTCAGACCTCATTGGAATAAATCCAAGAGTGGCTGATGGTGAAAAAATCCAGCAACATGACCACAGCAAGATCAGCACCCGGCAACTAGCCAAGCAACCAAGAAAATCAACAAAGCATGAGAAACATTCAAAATCATCTTAAATTATACATGCGCATGCTACCACAGGAGCTTTCTAAAACAATCAATGTCTACGAGGTAATTCAACAAGTTGCTGGCTGGGCCATGGAACAAGCAGTATGTTATCTAAGTGGCTGAAGTTGGAGAGATCACCATAGAGCTTGAGCGTGTCAATACTTCAGAGGGCCACTTGGTTTGTACGGCAACCATTTCAATCTAATCTCCTACACAGATGTGTGCGTGTGTGTAGAGAACAGTGCACAGTGAATAGTTTATTGGTGAGTCAGCACTTGAGCACCAATACCAACACCCCTCCTGGCCCGCAGACAAAGAACAAAAAAAGTGACAAGAGGTAATGCGAGAGTCACATACAGGATAGTGTATGCAAAAAAGTAAGAGGGAAACAACATTCAGATTCAATCAGGTACAGAGGGTGCACATATCAGACCAACTGCATTCAGAGCAAACTTGAATAGGCCACAGCTGAGTGCCCTTAGTCAAGAAGTCAGCCTGTTGAAATCGCGTATCCACAGAGAAAACCTTCATAACACAAGCATTAATACACTCACAAACAGATTGATGCTCACAATTGATGTGCTTGGTGAATGAGTGGTGCATGCTGTGATTTGTGGCAATGGCATTTGTGCTTTGGTTGTCACAATGTAGAGTGATGCAACGAATGGGAACACGTATCTCTTGTAAGAGACGACATATCCAAACACTCTCACATGTACCTGAGCTGAGTGAAACATAATCAAGTTAGCTTGATCTTTAAGAAATGCAAACTTGCATGCCGCTTTCCCATGACACAACGGTGCCTCCAACAAGGAATAGGTATCCTGTCTGACTGCGAGCATCAGTTTCATGTGCCAAGTCTCTGTCAGTGTAAGAATCGACAACGACGGAAGGGCTGTGATCGATAGTACAACCCAATGTGTGCTTTCTAGAGTGCGTATCAAATAACACACTGTGCAACCTCAAGATGATGTTGTCGTGGAAATTGGGAGAACTGTGACAGGTAGCTAATAGAAAACACAGCATATGCACGCGTTGTGGTTAGCAAGGTATATCAAGGACCCAAAGACCCGGAGATTTTCAGTGACATTGACCCCCCCCCCCCCCCCCCCCCCCCCCCCCCCGCCNGTCAATGCAAGCAAAAGAAAAGAATAATCACCAAGTCTGGGAATGTAAACAGCTTGGTGCAGATGAAGTCTTTGATTAGGATGATCCCGTTCAAGCTCCATACTAAGGAACACCTGAGCAAGACTGAGGTCCTTCATCTTATCGACAGACTACAGTAGGACCTCACAGGCTGCATGATAGTGGGACTCGGGGAGTTGATGAATGGGACATCAGCATGGAAAAGAACAACAAAAAGGGTGGAAGTTAGTCAATCAAGGATCAATGTAGGGTCAACCTGTTGACCCTGAGTGCTTTGTTGATATCTATCCCTCTGAAGTGTGGTGGTGATCGCCATGTTCCAAAAGTGAGTGGACTACTCCATTCCATACAAGGCCTTGCGTAAACACCAAGATCTGTTGGTGCCATTGGTAAAGCCTGGTGGCTGTACCATATATATCTCTGTATCTAAGGTGTCAAGGAAGAAGGCAATTTTCATATCCATCTTCTCAAGCTTCCAGTCATCGTGTGCCACTGGGCAGATAAGAGCACGAGTATCGGTATAGCGTCTAACAGGTGAAAACTTCTCATCAAAGTTGATGCCAGGGATTTTTCAGAAACCCGTGGCAGTATGATGTGCCTTGTAATGATCAACAGCACCATGTGGCTTCAGCTTTTGCCAAAGCACCCAGTGTGCTGATACAACCTTGCAACCAGGTGGCAAATTTAATAGCTTGCACACTCCATGCTCCTGTAGAGCACTCAGCTCATCCTTCATAGACGTATCCTAGAGAGACTAGTTTACAACCTCACGGGCCTTCTTGCTGGTAGTGGGCTCAGGACCCAAGGGAGGGAGGCCATTGGAAGGAAAGCAAGCAGTAGCATAGAATGCCACAGAAGTGTCAAATGTACTATGTAACTCTTGAGAAATAAGCAAGTATCCAAGGGATGTACCAGGATACATGACACCAACCCCCGGGCCATCCAAGGCAGTGGTGGTGAGGCCCAAGGAAAACAGGCCAGAGTCACCCAACATAACGCAGCTGCAGGAAGGAAGGGCACAAAGTTGATCCCCACGATTGTACAGCTCAAAAGAAAGGAGAACAGAACCGGTAGGATCGGCCATAGGAGAGACCTTGGGATAATGAGAGCGATACATGAGGACGACGAGAACTGATCAGGAGACGGAGTGGGACGAGAGCATAGATCAGCAGCGTGAGATGGAGTAAGAGGTGATGAAGACGGGGAAGAGGAAACAGAGGCACCCGATGATGATTTTTTGGTTGCTCATTAGACAAATGTCTGTTGTTTAGTAAGGGAGGTTCACGAAGTAAGCGGATGTGCAGTCTTCCATGTCTTCACTTAAGTGGTGAGAAGCTCCTCCATCCTGTAGTGCCGGTAATGTTCTATGAATTTTACGACCCCCTGCTTGTGCTCGTAATAGTGTTTCTAGTTACCCTTCTACTCTTCATCAAAACATGCAATCTCAGGACCCCTCGTCTGCAGTGATGTGAGCCGCTTAGATGGGTGATTGGTCCGCTCCGATTTTTTTAAAACCGAACAGGAGTTCCCACTTTCTACTCTTGGCCTTTGTCATTTCCGGAATCCCTGCTTTTTCTCCGCAACTTCATCCCCATGTTAGCCTATTGCTATTGTTTTCAAAAGTTATGCAATATGTACCATGACTTCCTACAAGTCCAACAAAACCGTTGATCACATTGATTGACGGCGTCCATTTCCATCAGAGACAAGGTGTCTCTCAACCGCAACCTTCCTCNCGGTATAGCGTCTAACAGGTGAAAACTTCTCATCAAAGTTGATGCCAGGGATTTTTCAGAAACCCGTGGCAGTATGATGTGCCTTGTAATGGTCAACAGCACCATGTGGCTTCAGCTTTTGCCAAAGCACCCAGTGTGCTGAGACAACCTTGCAACCAGGTGGCAAATTTAATAGCTTGCACACTCCATGCTCCTGTAGAGCACTCAGCTCATCCTTCATAGACGTATCCTAGAGAGACTAGTTTACAACCTCACGGGCCTTCTTGCTGGTAGTGGGCTCAGGACCCAAGGGAGGGAGGCCATTGGAAGGAAAGCAAGCAGTAGCATAGAATGCCACAGAAGTGTAAAATGTACTATGTAACTCTTGAGAAATAAGCAAGTATCCAAGGGATGTACCAGGATACATGACACCAACCCCCGGGCCATCCAAGGCAGTGGTGGTGAGGCCCAAGGAAAACAGGCCAGAGTCACCCAACATAACGCAGCTGCAGGAAGGAAGGGCACAAAGTTGATCCCCACGATTGTACAGCTCAAAAGAAAGGAGAACAGAACTGGTAGGATCGGCCATAGGAGAGACCTTGGGATAATGAGAGCGATACATGAGGACGACGAGAACTGATCAGGAGACGGAGTGGGACGAGAGCATAGATCAGCAGCGTGAGATGGAGTAAGAGGTGATGAAGACGGGGAAGAGGAAACAGAGGCACCCGATGATGATTTTTTGGTTGCTCAAAAAATCATGGTACATATTGCATGGTACCGTCCAAAAAATGTTTTTTTGGACGGTACCATGCAATATGTACCATGACTTCCTCCCTGTCAATTTTTTATTTCTTTTTGTGGAATCCATAAGTGGTGAATTACACCTCCAAAATTATCAAGCACATCCTTACCATTGGTGCGTTGGTTTTTGCACGATCGATTGACTCAAGTGCAAGCCAAAGAGTTGAGATTTTTCTTGGTAAGCAGCACTTCTGGCGTGTGAAAATTCTTTAGCTCCTCTATTTCGGCATTGAGTTGTTGGAGAAAATAGGTGTTGATGATATTGACTCTTGACACCTTGTCGTACAGATATTTATTGATGCGAGCCTGTTGGCTGGCGCCTCCCATCGTGTCAGGTTTCAACCGCACAGGCAACGGCGGGGCAAAGGGTTTGCAGAGCCCGAGGAGTCCATCACCACATTGGCCATCCAGGTTGTCGGTGCTACTTGGTTTCCTTTGAGAGCATCATTGATCGTGTTCTACTAATCCTCCGTCATTGAAGTATTTTTTCCGGTTACTGCTGCTTTTCGCCGGGTGCGCTTGCTCTGTTCATCGTTCTCATGGTGAGGTCTACAAAGTTGTAAATGGTGATGATGCGCTAAAGATGCATGCAATTTTTTGCCTTGTATGTAATGGGTTTGCTATTCCCCTAGTCTTATTGCGCTATTATATCAAGTTTTATGCTAAGCGTAACGTTGATGGTCCACAGGGTTGAGGTATGGAGTAGAAGAAGTTCCAAGGGTTGAGGGAAAATGGATTTTTTTTATTGTGCAGTAAGTGTACTTCGATGACAAGTTTTGAACATGTGAAACACGTATGTACAATGTTGAGAATCACTCTGAGGCATGCACTCGGTCTTTAGTCCTCGAGTAGAGCGACGAGTGCAACCTTTTGTCGTGAATAGTCGCTCTGAGGAACTTTGCCAAGAAGTCTGGGTTTCAACATATGGAGGCGCAGATTAATGAAAGTCTAAGGTCCTGAAGAAGTAAACCAAACAGTACTAAAACATTGATATGCTTCGCATTTTTTTTACCCTTGTAGCAAGTGGTTGAAGATGTCAAACTGTGCAAAAGCAAAGACCAAAAGTCAGGGAAGGTGGCCAAAATGACCCCGGCCGACTGGCATAAACGTCTTGAGGTCGTAGCGTGGTGGACCATGAATGTCAGGACAAGAATGCCCACTCGCAAATTATAAGCACTTGTGTATGCATGGGATGTAACAACATGAGATATGGAATGTCGGAAGCGAGGACGACGAGCTCGACCCCAATCTTTTTCGATCTAAAATTTTGTAGGATAAGATCATGAAACTCCAAAATGGTTCATCATATAGAAATATTGGACATACATGTTTGATTCACCATTATGATATCGATTGAGTGCAATTGTCTCTAAAAGAAGAGTTTTGTTGCATTAGGGGTGCAACACCTGTTCAGTATTTTGGTTCTAAAACATAAGACAGAGATAGAGGGAAGTGTTTTCTCAAATGCTGTCAACTATGAAGAGCCTTTTTAGCTGATTGATGATTTTATCAATCAGTTGACCGTCGGCTTCTTTTTACTCAATGGAATGGATTGTGAAGGAAGGAATGTGGGAGCAGTTGGAGAAGGGTCTTGCATAGAACCTTATCACCACAAGTAAAGTGTGAAACTGATAGCGGCGGACCATTCAAAAGGATTCCCAATGTTTGGGACTCGAGAGCCTCAACACCCATGCGCTCCAATAAGTCAATACGAAAATGGAGGAGCTACAGAATTCACGCATGCGAGAAGCACTGCTTACCAAGAAAAAAATTCAACTCTTGAACCAATCATCAACTTCAGTGGGTATTGGTGTCATGTGTTGAAAAATGGCCATCACATGCCAGCTCTCTCAATGTTAAGTAAAGGGAGCATGTGTCAAAAATAGTCGGGAAAGCATGGACTGTTACGTACCAGACGTACACAAGTCTTTAATCTTTCTGAGTGGGCATTTCTGTCATTACACAAATAGTGCACCACGCACCAAGACCTCAATTTTCACTCAGACGGTCGCGGAAAACTTGGCCAACTGCCCTCGCCCCCCGGCAATCCTTCTTGCACATTCTGAAAACTTCAACTACTTTCGAGAATCATCGACAAAAGTGCCATGACCTTTCTGTTGACTTCTTGACAAATCGAGATGTTTTTTTATCTATAAAGATGCGTCTTGCATCTTCACCGTCGATCTTTGAAGCCCCCGGATTCCTTGGAAGAGCTTCTCGATCCGACCACTCATGATGTGACCCCGCACGCGTCACTCGACAATGGACCCAATGATTCCAACTACACCTCATTTGCAACTCAACACTTGTACATATGTGTTCGATCCTTTCGACACTTGTGATCAAAGTAAACTTACCGCTAGTAATAAATTGCTCGAGTGTCCCAAATTCTTACACCGTGTTCTGCCTTGCAACTCATACATATTCACCATCTACGCTCTGTTTGGAAAAACACTTGGTATCAGAGTGCAGCAGTGCTGGAGAGGCATCTGACTACTTTACGCATCTGTAGGAATACATCGCACAAGCCGTCAGCGCTTCCCACACATCAATACTTTGCAGACTTTGTGACTACGACATGAAGCGAGCGAGCGTACCCAATATCCGAGGTATGGTTAGTCGTGGCCATTTCATACACTGCACATTCAATGTATTGATTAGATGTGTAGAATTTGGTAACTTCCATGAAATTGTCTTAGAAGGTAGTCATCCTAATACATTTTGTCCCCCTCCCCAAATGGGTGGAGTGTATTGGCAAAGTGTATCTAGGTGGTGTATTCTATTTTAGTAGAAGAGAAAAAAAAAAAAAACTGATGTAATCAATTTCTAATCGCTGATAAGAAAACATCAACAATTTGCGATCGCTGTGCTTGATCATAAACATGTAAACTATGATCGACGATTGGAGAACGATGGATGATGGACAATCTCGTTTCTTGATTTTCGGACAACTTCAACGCGTGAGGGTAGCTATTTTCGGAACGGCCACGACTTCGCCGGGATCCCCTCNGTGGAGAAAAAAATGTAATACACCAATGTTCCCGACTTGTCGACCGCCAATGAATGATTATCGATGATCGACGATGCGAGTTCAGGATTTGATTGCAGGTCGTGTAAGTAGGGGGTTCGAGATTCCGCCCTATGATACAAGGGAGCCTGATGGGCCCCGCGGTAGCGGGGCCCAGCAGGAGCCCGACCAAGCAAACAACATAGAACCCACAACCCCGATTGTGATTGAGGAATGGGTTCGATTAAGAGTGTAAGGTTTACGATCCGTGTGAGTGGGTGGATATGAGAATCTCTCCCCCACGATGGAAGGGAACCCGCTGGGCCCCGCTACTGTAGGGCCGAGCAGGTGTTCGGGCAAGCGGAACAATCGAACCCCGAATGAAACATTAGATCGGTTTTTGTCCCGGCGAGTTCTGTGTTCTGAAATGGGCTTGATTATTTATCGCAGATGCATTAACTAGTAGGTATCAGAACAAATGTATGCCATTGTCAATGAAGTCCAAATAGAGCTGAGAAAAAAAAAACCATGGTTCTTAACTAGTGTTCATTTTTTTCTTGAAATCATTCCAAGAAATTTTGTGTATTCAATCATACAAATACATTGTTATTTGTATGAACATATCTGGAAAAAGATTGAGGCATAACTTCCACAAAGGTATCGTGAAACTTCCGAAGACTTACGTTCAACAGGTGCACTACACAAAGAGTGTATCTTTCAGGTATGATTAACCATAAATGTGATGACCAGCAATGAGTCTTCGGCGATGACTTCAGTGATGGAGGAGAAGAACGTGACCATGCATGCAAACCTTGAGTTGACAGCAAATTCTGGCATGGCAGGCTATGTGGCAGCTGGGTTTGTCCCGACGGATCCGAAGACCAATCCGATCACGGATCCAACGGTGGTAAACCAGCTATCCTTACTAAGAGGCTCAATGTCTACGACAGGATCGAGAGGTGGCACCTGATGACGGGTGCATATCAACGAGGGACTGGCAAACCATATCTCCGTGCTTGAGTGAATCAACTGGCATTTTCTCCAACAACTCAACATCACGATGGAGGCTCTTCGCAATGCAAGCGCACGAGAAGCGATGCCTGTAGAGAGAAGTACCCAACTCTCAAACTAACCCAAGTTTTGGCCACCCCCCCCCCTCCCCCCCCGAATAGTTCGATCCTGAAAATTCTAAAGGACCGGCAGTTTGGATGTGGCTGACGAGGTTTGAGGTGTACATCATCACTACTGGGGTTAACAATGACCAAAAGAAAACTTACCTCGCGGCCGTGCTTCTATGTGGCACGGCATTAAGTTGATGGTCTGACCTAAAGGCCATCCAATGGCAGAAGGAGACCGGCAAGGCCTCANGTGGAGAAAAAAATGTAATACACCAATGTTCCCGACTTGTCGACCGCCAATGAATGATTATCGATGATCGACGATGCGAGTTCAGGATTTGATTGCAGGTCGTGTAAGTAGGGGGTTCGAGATTCCGCCCTATGATACAAGGGAGCCTGCTGGGCCCCGCGGTAGCGGGGCCCAGCAGGAGCCCGACCAAGCAAACAACATAGAACCCACAACCCCGATTGTGATTGAGGAATGGGTTCGATTAAGAGTGTAAGGTTTACGATCCGTGTGAGTGGGTGGATATGAGAATCTCTCCCCCACGATGGAAGGGAACCCGCTGGGCCCCGCTACTGTAGGGCCGAGCAGGTGTTCGGGCAAGCGGAACAATTGAACCCCGAATGAAACATTAGATCGGTTTTTGTCCCGGCGAGTTCTGTGTTCTGAAATGGGCTTGATTATTTATCGCAGATGCATTAACTAGTAGGTATCAGAACAAATGTATGCCATTGTCAATGAAGTCCAAATAGAGCTGAGAAAAACAAAACCATGGTTCTTAACTAGTGTTCATTTTTTTCTTTAAATCATTCCAAGAACTTTTGTGTATTCAATCATACAAATACGTTGTTATTTGTATGAACATATCTGGAAAAAGATTGAGGCATAACTTCCACAAAGGTATCGTGAAACTTCCGAAGACTTACGTTCAACAGGTGCACTACACAAAGAGTGTATCTTTCAGTTATGATTAACCATAAATGTGATGACCAGCAATGAGTCTTCGGCGATGACTTCAGTGATGGAGGAGAAGAACGTGACCATGCATGCAAACCTTGAGTTGACAGCAAATGCTGGCATGGCAGGCTATGTGGCAGCTGGGTTTGTCCCGACGGATCCGACGACCAATCCGATCACGGATCCGACGGTGGTAAACCAGCTATCCTTACTAAGAGGCTCAATGTCTACGACAGGATCGAGAGGTGGCATCTGATGACGGGTGCATATCAACGAGGGACTGGCAAACCATATCTCCGTGCTTGAGGGAATCAACTGGCATTTTCTCCAACAACTCAACATCGCGATGGAGGCTCTTCGCAATGCAAGCGCACGAGAAGCGATGTCTGTAGAGAGAAGTACCCAACTCTCAAACTAACCCAAGTTTTGGCCATCCCCCCCCTCCCCCCCCCGAATAGTTCGATCCTGAAAATTCTAAAGGACCGGCAGTTTGGATGTGGCTGACGAGGTTTGAGGTGTACATCATCACTACTGGGGTTAACAATGACCAAAAGAAAACTTACCTCGCGGCCGTGCTTCTATGTGGCACGGCATTAAGTTGATGGTCTGACCTAAAGGCCATCCAATGGCAGAAGGAGACCGGCAAGGCCTCATCAATGGATAACGACACCCATCTCGTATCGACAACAACAAGCGTTCTACCCTTGCATTTCATCAACCCATTATGGAAAGACACGCAAATGCCACCAACCGACTGGAATGAATTCTTGCACACAATGCTTGCACGTTTCGGACGGTTGAACAAGAAGTCCGATGCTAGGTGTAAGCTCTTACGTCTTTGTCAATAGTCTAGCGTGGTAACAAACATGCAAAGATTCCACGAGATCGTCACGGGTGCAGAAATCTCCCCCGACGAACTCTGTTTTCATTACAACAACGGCCTCAAACTAGACATCCGACAAGCGATCCCCATTTTTGGCATCCAAAACAACTTACCGCAAATGATCGCAGTACAAGAAAGGATTGACAACACCGACTATAACCCTCGGATCCAGGAATCCTACTGCTAGCGACCACCCAACCACAGTTACCGTCAGAATTGAAAAAGCCAGTCGGGGGATGCCACAACTCTGATGGAAGTGGATATTGTCAACCAAAAAGACACGCGCACTTAATACAACTGCGGGAAATTCAGGCATATCACTCGAAAACATCCAAAGCAAGAAGCAGACCAAAAACGGGAGGGGGGAGAAATCGTAAAAAAACGAGTCGGGAAACGGCAAAGCGCAAGTGCTAAAGATATGACTCTTGTGCAAGAGGAGCGATCTGCACTGAACGATTGCCCACTGGAATGGCTCACGATGTCACAGAGGGTTTCTGAGATCACTAAGTTCAACAAGGAGTACGAGGATGACCAATCCGTGATACCTCTAAAGATGCAACCCAAAGGTTGTAAGAGTTGTAGAACGGTACAGGCCCTGTTGAATGAAGGGGTCGCTCATAAATCTGTAAGCAATGACATCGTTTGAAAGCTGGGTTTGTAGAATAAACCAGGGGTATTTGAAGGAGAAACCATGGATGGAAGATTGCAAATACAGAGACTCTAAGAACCACTACGACTACAATTGGTAGATTTGCAGGATGAAACAGACTCGAGGTCATGTCCAATGAGTGATCACAAAATCATTCTTGGATGTAATTTCCTGAAACAACATTATCCGCAGGTCGACTGGGATAGTCGTAACATCTATGTGAAAATCAATGGCACAAAGTGACAACTTCCACACGTGTGGTGGAAGACAACAGTGGAAGCAGCAGAGGAAACAACATCAACCGAGAAGCAACAACCTGTGCAATCGATACCGCGCAATGTGGCCAAGCATTGTATACAACGAGGAATCAAAAGTGGCAGCAGCTGACTAATCGGGCTCATTGGCTCCACCAGCCTTATCGGCCTCATTGACATCAATCAAGTT
>SZWC01024251.1:0-16206 GCA_023375785.1 Penium margaritaceum
AGGGAGGGAGGGAGGGAGGGAGGGAGGGAGGGAGGTGTTGTGATTTGTGACGTTCCCGTCAACCTATACAGTTTACTGTGACCACTCGGCCGTGTCTATACTCGTCCAGATCCCTGATGCGGACCCTGGAGGCACCGGTGCGTCATCTGGTGGCGGACTACCATCTTGGAGCTGACTGATGACCGTTCCAGAGCTCTGGACGCTACCCGGGTACTCCTACAGTTTTTCCGCAGCACGTAGGAGTTTATCAGTGGACTGGCCGTGGGCTCGATTTGCATGTTTTTGCATTGTATGTCCACCGTTAGATGCCGGATGCATGCATGTGACTAGTCACAGCGTCCGGCTTTTGATCTGCACCTCTAGGTTCAGACGGCGTAGCGTTCTCATATGTCTGCACAGAGTTATGGCCAAAACAGTGGTTTTGGGCCGGTTTTAGAACAGATCTTGCACTGCCGCGTGCGAAACCCGCCGTTCACCGCGGCAGGTACTTATGCCATGGACCTATCATTTGTCATTTCTCTCTACAAATGTTATTGCAGCATTCTGACACTTTGCATTGTGTCTCCTAGCCAGACCCTTGCCGTTGTGTGCACGACTTGTGACTGTTGTCACCGTCTGACCAGGCACTGACGCTCAGTCAGCGACTGTGTCGCTAGGAAGCTTCCATGCATCTTGTCATGGTATCAAAGCCGTGAGACGGTTCTCACCGAGCTGTGCAGCAGAGACGCAACACAGCAGCAGCAGTGAGAGTCACCGCTGTAGCAGATCCGCAAGGACCTATCGACGACGACACCGGATCGCCGTCGACGTCGCTCACCATCACTACGTGAGATTGCATCAGCAGCAGCTGCTAGTGGCAGCAGGAGACAGCTGAAGTACAGTGCACTTGCCAGCAGCTGCAAACATTGGCACATGCCGCAGCAGTAGCACTAAGCAGTAGTAGCAACAGGGCGGCAGCAGCGCGCGACAGTAGCGCGCGGCGTCAGCAGCACAACAGCAACACGCAGCGGCAGCAGCACAGCAGCAGTGCAGCAGTGGCCACAGCAGCGGCGGCGGCAGGAGCACAGCAATAGCGGAGCAGCAGTGGTAGCAGTAGCGGCGGCAGCAGCAGCGGCGGCAGCAACAGCGCAGTAGCAGCAGCGGCAGCAGCGCGCGGCGGCGGCGGCGACAGCGTGCAGCGGCCGCAGCGCGCAGCAGCAGCAACAGTGCGTAGCTGCTGCCATGGCCGCACACGCAGCCGCCAGGCGGCTGCCCCGCATGCAGCAGTGCGGCTGCTGCTTCAGCTAACGCCGCAGTAGCAGCAGCAGCTGAGCAGAAGCTACGCGGCGGCCGCCTAGTTTCCGCGCGGCTGCTACGGAGCGGCCGCCCGCTCGCGCAGCAACCGCGAAGGTTGATAAAAAAAAAGAAGGGGGGGAAAGGCGAGCTGATTTCAGCATTCTTGCTGATGTCATCAGGTTTTGGTGATGTCAGCAACTTCCTGCTGACGTCAGCAATTGCCTTAGTAAAATATTTGGTCGGAGGGTCAAAAGTTGCCAGCGTTTCAACTCCTCGAGAAACGCTCACGTTTCTGCAAATCGACCACGTTGACGTCTCGGTCCATAATGAGCGGCACCATGGCTCCATCCGACGAGAAGGGAAAAAGGGTACTAGATCCCTCTTCTTCCTCCTCAGGGGTCATGAGCCCACGTTCGCAGGCCATTGAGGACCCCCAGAGCCAGCAGGACGAGATGCGTCGCTTGCAGCGGGAGTAGACTGACGCCATCCGTACACTCACCGAGCTTCTTCGAGGACATTCCACGACTCCACGACAGACATCTGAGGGAGCGGCCGGGGTCGCACCCTCTACACAGCAGTCAGCTCCAGTACCGGAGACAGGAGCTGGAGCCGACCCGCCACCTCTTGATCCTTGGGACGAGGATCTAGAAATGCCAGGCATGGAGGGCGACTCCCCCGAGGGCAGGATTCGTGAGCTTTAGGAGCATATTCGTCAGCTTCAGACAAGCTCTCAGCCCCCACACACATCCCACTTCCCAGAGCTTCGATCGTTGCCTGAACTGCACCCCAACGACTTCCCTCTTCCTGGCGTCTTTCCCATCCCTCGTCCTTGTTAAAAAGTGCTCTTGCCATGGATGCCATTTACCGTTTTCCTGGTTCAGCCACTAGACAGTGGTTGGATGATTGATCTGATTTCAGATTTGGACTCCTTAGATTCTGCCATGCAGTTTCGAGCTTTCAGTTGCTCGATTTGGTTGAGAATTCAGAAAGTTAGCCCCATCCAAAGTTCGGGTGGTCGGCAGGTGGAATCTAGGTCTCCGTCATTGGTGACGGGATTATTCCACCGCGGTGGTCCGAGTTCGTCTCCAACGAGCTCCAAATGCACCAGGGGCATAAACGAAGTGACCAGGGGGACCTCCTTGACCAGGGTGAACTTCTCCTTGACTTCTGGCCGAGGAAAGGCACTCCGACGGGTAATCGTCGAAGCGCCTCCCGTTGCCTAGCGTGGAAGGCACGGTGGGCGGCTCCACCAAGGGTTACTTCGACGGCCGTAGCAAGGGCTCTACTGCTCCGTTTTGGACGTGCTTGGATGCGTTGGAAAGCTTAGATCACAGGCTACACGAATCTGATGTAATGTCACCAAAACAACTAGCTATTAATGATTCCTAGCCTTTCTCAGTTTCCGCAATCTGCATTCTGCCAGAATTCTGCTCCCTTGGTGTTGTGGCGACCTAAAGCACACACCTCCCTTGGAAGTCTCTTTGCACTAAGCAACCGTGCACACTTAGGCAGTTCAGGGCACGCCAGGATAGCATTCCTGACAAAGGGTTATGGGCCCACAGCCCTGACCTGCCTACCAAGACGTTCACGGCTTCCGCAACGCACAGGAGTGTCACTCCGGGCGACGTCGCCGTTGCACTTTGAGACTGTCCCTCGCATAAGTTCATCATGGCGCAGAAGCCGGAGTCCTCGCCCATCCAAAAGTACATGGGCAGTCCTGGATTTGGGCTGTGGCGGTGGCATTGTGAGATTTACCTCGCGCACGAGGGACTGCTCTAGCTTATGAAGGGCACGGAGGATCAAGATGCGAGCGCAATGGACGAGGAGAAGACGACCTTCGTGACGAAGAACACGGAGGCGCTGATGCTCCTATTGTTGGCGCTGCATGAATCTCAGTGGGGCTACATCCACGACTGCGACCTGGCAGCTGACGCGTGGAAGAAGCTCTGCTCCATTCACCAATCAACATCCCTAGCCAACAAGATCTTCACAATGAAGCGACTCTTGACGGTGAGGATCGAGGAGGGTGAGAACGTCATTTCCGCCATGCAGCAGATTGAGTCTCTTACCTCGCAATGCAATGATGTGGGGTGGAATATTGACACAAAGATGCAGACGATGGCGCTCCTCATGGCTCTACCTGACAGTTGGGGTCCTCTCATCACGGTGCTGGGAGGTTGGGAGGAGAATAAACTCACCTACGGCGCAGTCGCTGAGTACATCCGCAACGAGGTGCACCGTCGGAGCGGTGGCGAGACCTCGTCATCCTCAACTACCCTGGTCACCAAAATGCAGAGTGGCAGCAGCGGCGGCAAGCGAGACGCCAGTAAGGGTGGCGGCAAGAAGGGTGCATGCCATAACTGTGGCAAGGAGGGCCATTGGGCCAAGGAGTGTCCAGAGGAGGCGCAGGCCAGCGGCAAAGGTGCCAAAGGCAAGAAGGCGCTCCTCAACGGCACGAGGAACTACGACCTGAAGGGGGCCAACCGGTGGTGCCTCGACTCAGGTGCGGAAGAGCATACCCAAGTCGAGAAGGTGGGGTTCATCAACTACACCAAGTCTGCAAAGTCTATGGTGACCGCCAACGACAAGGTCGAACCTGCGGCCGCCCAAGGTGATGTGGACGTAGAGGTGGTGGTTGGTGGTAAAAAGGCACAATGTGTTATCCAAAATGTGCAACATGTCCCCAGCCTGGCTGACATTTTGAGTGTTAGCCGCTTGACAGACAAGGGGTATGAAGTGCTCTTCCGCAGGAAAGGTGAAGTCGTGCGGATGGACGGCGGTGGCGAGGTTGTGCTCGAGGCGAAGCGCGAGGGAGGCCTCTACATTATTGAGACCAAGGTCATCCCCTCGGCAACAGACGTAGCAGACCCGCCAGCACGCTCTGTCAACCTCTCCAAAGACGAGGGAGCACACCTGCAGCTGTGGCATCGGCGGCTGGGGCACTCGTCGCCCGCAGTCGTGCAAGAGATGGCGAAGCGCGACATGGTTCGCGGCCTCAACATCACCGGTGCAAAAGACACAGCAGCAGATTCCGCAGAGCACAAGTGCGAGCCTTGAATCGTGGGCAAGGCGAAGTGTAAGCCGTTTGAAGACGGACAGCGGCGGGCCGAGAACCTGCTCGAGGTCGTGCACAGTGATGTGTGCGGACCGATCAAGACGCCATCCATTGGGGGCGCGCGGTACTTTGTCACCTTCATCGACGATTGCAGCAGAAAATTCTACGTCTACTTCATGAAGCGGAAGAGCGATGTGCTGGACCGGCTGAAGAAGTACGTCGCAACGCTGGAGAGGCAGACTGGCTGCAAGGTCAGAGCACTACGTAGCGACAATGGCGGCGAGTACGTGGACTACGGAGGGTGGCTGAAGGAGCAGGGGATTGAGTGGCAGCCGACCACTCCGTACATGCCTCATTCAAATGGCGTGGTGGAGCGTGCGAACCAGACGCTACTCACCATGGCGCGGACGATGCTCGTGGATGCTAAACTGCCACGGAGCCTGTGGGCCGAGGCTGTGAGTATGGCGTGCTACATCACCAACCTCACCCCAACGGCAGCGCTGAAGGGGAAAGGTGGCTGGAAGACGCCGCAGGAAGCTTGGAGCGGGCGCAAACCAAGCGTGGCGCACCTTAAGGCGTTCGGGTGCAAGGCGCACGCGTTGGTGCAGGCCGCGCAAAGAAAAAACTCCAAACTGGATCTGCGTGCAAAGGCGTACTGCCTCTTTGATCCAGAGACGCAGGACGTCATCACCAGCCGCGACGTCACGTTTGATGAGCAGCAGAGCTACTGCAGCAGCAACAACAACATCGACACAGCGCACTCACCAAAGCAGGGGGAGTGGTTCCAACTCCTTGAATGTGAGGAGGAGCCGGCGCCTGCAGATGACGATGCCTTGGAAGATGCAGGTGCCGCTGGAGCGCAGGTCGCATCAGCCGACGCGGGGGAGCCCGCGGCCGAGGACAACGTTGCAGCAGAGTAGCAGCAGGACCAGCTTCCAGTGTCGCCAAGGTCGCCGCGTCGCAGCCGGAGGTAATAGAATGCGGCGAAGCGGTATGACGCAAGCACAAGCCACTGGGTCGGCATGGCACGGTGCATGATGGCAGTCGCAACGGAGCCAAAACCTGTGCAAGAGGCGCTTGTACGGCCTGACGGGCAGCAGTGGGGCGAAGCAATAAAATCTGAACTTGTGTCCCTTGCTGAGAACGGCACTTGGGAGTTGGTGGATCGGCCTGAGGGGGCGAAGGTGATCAGCTCCAAGTGGGTGTTCAAGGTGAAGCTCACCAAGGACAGCAAGGTGGAGAAGTATAAGGCGCGGCTAGTGGCAAAGGGATACGTGCAGCGGAAAGGCGAATAGTACGATGAGACGTCCGTGCCCGTCGCCAAGTTCACAAGCATCCGGACGATCCTCGCGGTGGCAGCCGCAAAGGACATGGAGATCCANGACAACCGTGCAAGAGGCGCTTGCACGGCCTGACGGGCAGCAGTGGGGCGAAGCAATAAAATCTGAACTTGTGTCCCTTGCTGAGAACGGCACTTGGGAGTTGGTGGATCGGCCTGAGGGGGCGAAGGTGATCAGCTCCAAGTGGGTGTTCAAGGTGAAGCTCACCAAGGACAGCAAGGTGGAGAAGTATAAGGCGCGGCTAGTGGCAAAGGGATACGTGCAGCGGAAAGGCGAATAGTACGATGAGACGTCCGTGCCCGTCGCCAAGTTCACAAGCATCCGGACGATCCTCGTGGTGGCAGCTGCAAAGGACATGGAGATCCACCAAATGGATGTCAAGACGGCATTCTTGAACGGCATCATCGACAAGGAGATCTACCTTGAGGTGGCGGAGGGGGTGGATGCGCCGGAGTGCAAGGTGTGTAAGCTACGGAAGGCCTTGTACGGGCTGAAACAGGCGCCTAGGTGCTGGTACCCGTAGATGGACGGCTAAGCACTGTGAGTCAGACCACAACGTGTACGTACGGCGCAGCAAGGGACTCCATCAGATTGTCGCACTCTACGTGGATGACCTGATCCTGTGTTCATCAGATCTGGCAGCTTTGCAGCAGCTCAAGGAGCAGCTGAGCAGCAGATTTAAGATGACGGATATGGGGGAGCTGGAGTAGTACCTCGGGGTGAGCATCACGCGGAACCGGAGGGCGCGCACACTTGAGCTGGGACAGGCCAAGTACGTGGCCGAGGTTCTGAAGCGGTACGGCATGGAGGACTGCAAACCAGTGGGCAGTCCGTTCTCCACAAGCTGTGAGCTGAGTGCGACAATGGCGCCGCAAACTAACGAGGAGAAGGAGGACATGGCGGAGGTGCCCTACCAATTTGTGGTGGGCAGCCTGATGTATGCCATGGTGGCGACTCGGCCGGACTTGGCCTACGCGATGGGTCAGGTGAGCAGGTATGTGGCCAACCCTGGGCCACTATACTGGACAGCGGTGAAGCGCATCCTCCGGTACTTGCAGGCAACGCGGCATACACGCCTGAAGTACGATGGGAAGGGGAGGTCAGACCCCTTGCGGCTGGTCTGCTACACTGACGCGGACTATGCTGGCGATGTGGACAAGAGGAAGTCCACTTCTGGCTATGTGTTCTTCCTCGCAGGTGCAGCGGTCTCGTGGTGCAGCAGTAAGCAGGACTGTGTCGTCACCTCTACAGTGGAAGCGGAGTACATTGCTCTGGCCGAGGCGGTCAAGGAAGCAGTGTGGCTCTGCAGATTGCTTGGGGAGCTGGGCGTGCCGCAGCAGGTGCCTACGGTGGTTCAAGAGGAAAACACTGGCTCCATCTCGCTGACCAACAACCCGACGCAGCATAGGAGGACGAAGCACATTGACTTGCGCTACCACTATACGCGCGACATGGTGGAGAAGGGATAGGTTGTGCTGCAGCACTGCAGCACGAAGCACATGCTCGCGGATTGCTTGACCGAGGCACAGCCCAAGGATCGGCACGTCATCAGCCTTGCAGCGCTTGGGTTGACAAGCTGTGAAGGGCTTGAAGGCACAGGACTGGACGAGTGAGAGTGAGCATGAGGCATCCGGCATGGAAGGTGCACGGGGGAGATTGTTAAAAAGTGCTCCTGCCATGGATGCCGTTTGCCGTTTCCCTGGTTCAGCCACTAGAGAGTGGTTGGATGTCTGATCTGATTGCAGATTTGGAATCCTTGGATTCTGCCATGCAGTTTCAAGCTTTCAGTTGCTCGATTTGGTTGAGAATTCAAAAGTTAGCTCCATCCGAAGTTTGGGTGGTCGGCGGGTGGAATCTAGGTCTCTGTCATTGGTGACGGGATTATTCCACCGCGGTGGTCCGAGTTCGTCTCCAACGAGCTCCTAATGCACCAGGGCATGAATGAAGTGACCAGGGGGACCTCCTTGACCAGGGTGAACTTCTCCTTGACTTTTGGGCGAGGAAAGGCGCTCCGACGGGTAATCGTCGAAGCACCTCCCGTTGCCTAGCGTGCAAGGCACGGTGGGCGGCTCCACCAAGGGTTACTTCGATGACCGTAGTAGGGGTTCTACTGCTCCATTTTGGGCGTGCTTAGATGCGTTGGAAAGCTTAGATCACAGACTACAAGAATCTAATGTAATATCACCAAAATAATGAATCATTAATGATTCCAAGCCTTTCTCACTTTCCGCAATCTGCATTCTGCCAGAATTCTGCTCCCTTGGTGTTGTGGCAACCCAGAGCACACACCTCCCTTGGAAGTCTCTTTGCACTAAGCAGCCGTGCACACTTAGGCAGTTCAGGGCACGCCAGGAAAGCATTCCTGACAGTCCTTCCCAGCCTGTGGTTGCTCTCCCTACGGAGCGGCAACCCAAGGACTTCTAGACGCCGACCCCACGGTATGTCAGCGAGGACGGCTTTGCCTGCTGGGAGATCCTCTTTCAGGTCTGGGCCACTTCAGAGGGCGTGTGGTCCTACTACCACAGTCCGTATCAGACTACGGAATGAGCTCAGGTGCTCACAGCGGCTAGGGTGATGCGCAGACTTCTCTACGCCATGCTGCGCGAGACCGTCATTGACTTGCGCTCGTTCCTTAGCGAGGCGGGCACAGGCACCGGCGCTGATCCACGCGGGGACTGGGACCTAGCATTGTCCCTACTTGCTGCAGAGACGCACGCCACCCGCGCCGCGCACATCCGTGCCTTTCACTCCCTTCCCCAGGGGCCTGCCGAGCCTGCAGCAGACTACTGGCGACGCGCCATGCGCATTTACACGCGCCTTAGGACCTCAGGAGGTACACAGCTGTAGGCGCTCTGCACGATCATGCTCGGGGTTCACCTTGAGCACACAAACATCTTCACGCGGTACAGCGACGCCGTGCTTGAGCCTTTTTCAGCCTCACTGCAGCTTCTTCCCTGGGCGCACCAGCTTTTCCTCCAGGAGACTTCCCCCCGTGAGGCAGCCGTGGCTCATCAGGAGACCTCCATTGCTGCAGCAGTCGTTGCATCACCACCGACGCCCCTCCTACAGAATCCTTCTCCATCCTCTGTCTCGTCCTCCTCCTCTCCTTCCATCCAGATGACACCGACTCAGACACAGGGTGTCGCGGCAGCAGCACAGGGGAAGAAGGGGTGACGGAGGCACGGCTCGACCAGCAGCAGCCGCAGCAGCAGCCGTCATCGGGCAGTAGCAGTGGACGCTCCATTCACTGCTACAACTGTGGAGGCGACCATCGCTACACTGAGTGCCAACAGCCGCTCGACTGGGCGCGGATTACTCGCAGGCACCAGGCTGCACAAGCACTATGGTCTACATCGAGGAGCACATCCTCCGGACGCGCGGCGACCACGAACGTAGCAGTTCCCGCTTCACCACCATTGACCAGCGGCGACCCAGACCCACGTGACCGCACCATCGCCGAGCTCTGACACCTTCTGGCGCTTCGCTTTCAGGGAGGTGCGAGTGTGTTGTCATAGCCGGGTGGTTCACAGATTGTCTGTTTGTCTGTTCTTGTGGCTCGGGATGACTCGTGTTGGGGGGCACAATCGGCATGTGATGACGATGGGCCTGACTGTACGGGTTGGATTCATGAGTCTCACCTTTGTGCCCTTCGTCGTTCCTCCACACCTGCTGCCTAGCGTCCGTCTGAGGCCGAGTGTTCCGTTGCCCGTTGTACAGTGACGTCCTCTAGTTGTGATCCTGGTGGTACTTGCATCATCGACTCCGGTGCCACTCATCACATGACATATCGTTGTAGTGATTTCTTTGTTCTTGGCCCTGTTGCGTCTGTTTGTTCTGTCCGCATAGGCTCTTGTCAGTCCTTGCCAATCCAGGGTGTTGGGGTCGTCTGTTTTGATGGTCCATCTGGCCCCTATATCTTTCCGAGGTGCTGTTTGTGCCTGACCTTGAGCTCAATTTGCTTCCTATGCGTGCTTGCACACTGATGGGAATCTCTGTAGAGCACACTGCAGAGTCCGCGACTGTGACTGCTATTGACACTCGTAGCGTTGTCCTTCGTGCCTCTGTTGTGGATGACCTGTATCGTGTCTCTCGGACTTGTACTCCTTGCTCCCCCTCCCCTTCTGCTCGTGTTTTTGTCACTGGTGTGCTGTCTCCTGAGTACCAGAAATTGCTTCATTGCCGCTTGTGTCATGTAGGCTCCGACACTACGTCGAAGCTCATTCGGACACAGCCCGCCCTCGGTCTTGACGTGGCTTCTTTCGAGAAGCCGCCCAAGACCGACTGCCTCTTCTGCGCTCAGGGTAAGATGCATCGTTACACCTATCCTGACTCCCGTTCACGAGCACTTCGTCCTCTCGAGTTAGTTCATTCAGACCTTCTTGGTCCCCTACCTGTCGAGTCTCTGTCCGATCGGGGCCGATACGTCCTGACCCTGACTGATGACTTCACCCGGATGCGGTGGGTCTACAGCCTATGCCAGAAGAGTGACGCCGCTCTCGCAGTTCACCTCTGGCCAGTGATGGCTGAGCGTCAGTCTCGCCACAAGCTGCACGCCTTCCGCTCGGATCGCGGCGGCGAGTTCCTTGGCGAGTTGGACAGCTTCTTCGCCGAGCACGGGATTTTTCATCAGGTCTCCGCTCTTGCTACCCCTCAGCAGAACGGTGTTTCTAAACGCTGGAACCGCACCATGGAGGATGCGGTTTGCACTATGCGGTCTGAGTGCGGTCTTCCAGAGTCCTTCACTTTTGAAGGCTTCGCCTACATGACTTGGGTCTGGAACCGCCTCCCGCACGGTCCTCTTCCGGACCACGTCATACCGTATGAGCTCAAGTTTGGCCACCGTGCTGACTTGCGCCTTGCTCGCGTCTGGGGATCCTTGGCTTCTATGTGGTACATTGAGGGCCAGCAGAGGTCCAAGGTCTCACCGCGGGGTCGCTTGTATGCCTTCGTCGGTATCTCCCCGCGATCGAAGGCATGGCGTTTTTGGGACCCTACTTGTCGTCGCATTGTTGAGTCCCGCGACGCGCTCTTCTTTGAGTCACTCACCTACTGTGATCTGACTTCGATCACGTCGATGTCCGTCACACACGTCCCCACGTGTGAGGTTTCTCGATGGATAGGGGAGTCTGTGCCTACGAACACCGATCGCCAGGCTGATGTGTCCGTTTGAGCTCCCTCCACTTCTTCGGTGCTTGATGACCCAGCGATCATCGCTGTCGGTCCAGAGATCTCTCCTACACCGTCGGCTTCTATCCCTGTCCCTTCACGCCCCACAGGTACCCATGATCCTGTACCTATGCGTACTCCTGTGACCGTACCTGTGTGCGCCGGCACTCCGGCCTCTGTGCGTGGACCTGCCTCACTTGCTCCTACTGTCACACCGAGCTCTGTATCTCCAACACCCGCATCTCCTTGTACGGCATTACCAGCTTCCTTGCTCAGCCCTCTCCAGCTGCGATTGTGCCCGTGCCTGAGCCTGAGGTGCACCCCTCAAGCCCGGGTTACTCCCGTGAGCCTGGCGGTCGTCTTCGACCGTTGGACTCCGGAGCTCAGCGAGTGTCTGATCCCGCACCCAGGCGCTCTGCTCGCAGCATCGCGAGCGGTGATCCCGACACAAAGGCCCTAGGCCTGAGTGTCCGCACTGAGCATGCAGAGGTACATCCAGCGTGTCCCATAGGACATGACCTCGTCACTCGCGAGTTTCATATCGCTTGTGATGTAGCAGCCGATCTTGTAGTCGTCGGACCTAGCACTGAGGCGTGCGCTCTTGCCATGCAGAGCTCTCCCTTTATGGCGCCTGACCCGGGCACACTGAGGGAAGCTCTCTTGTCACTTGATGCTGACGCTTGGCGTGCTGCTTGCGAGGATGAGCTTCGTGCCATCCGAGAGCACGGAGTTTATGAGCTATTCGACCTTCCACCTAGGAGGAAGGCTATTCAGGTCAAGTGGGTCTTTCACGAGAAGGTGAAGCCGGATGGCTCACTGGAACGTCACACGGCTCGCTTGGTCGTCAAGGGGTACTGTCAGATTGAGGGCATCGATTACACTGACACCTTTGCCCCTGTCGGTTGCATGACCTCAGCTCGAGCTCTGTTTGGTGTAGTGGCTCAACATGACTGGGAACTGCACCAGATGGATGTGAACAATGCGTTCCTCCATGGTTCTCTGGATGGGGAGATTTACGTGGCTCAGCCACCCGGCTTTGAGGACGGTGACAAGGTCTGGCACTTGCGCAAGTCCTTGTACGGCCTCAAGCAGTCTCCTCGGTGTTGGAACGAGGAGATCACTGGCACCCTGACTCATGCGGGATATATACAGAGCGAGGCAGATCCCTCTCTCTTCATCCGACGGATGCCTGGGCGATTTGCCGCCATCCTGGTCTATGTCCATGACCTTCTGATTGCGTCTCCTTCATTGGAGGCCGTGAAGGAGGCCAAGGCTGTCCTCCAGACTGCCTACAGGATGAAGGACCTTGGTCCTGCAGCGGTGTTTCTTAGCATGGAGATCGTGCGAGACCGTAGACGTCGTACTCTACTACTGCATCAGGCCCGATACGCACGTGTTGTGGGGGAGCGCTTCAGCGACCTTCTCGGCGCAGTGCCCACGGCTTCCACACCTGTCAGACGTGACGAGCAGGATGCCCTGAAGGTTAACGATCCCACACAGCTGGGAGAGACAGTGGATGTGACCCTGTACCTCCGTCTTATCAGATCTTTGATGTACCGGACCACTACCATACGTCCTGACATCGCATTTGCTGTCAACCTCCTTGCCCAGTTTTTGCAGGCTCCACGCACTAGAGCCCTTCACGCGGTTGTGCGAGTGGTGCGATACGTGGTCTCCATACCGTACCTCGGACTCTACTTTTGCCGGCAGTGTTCGGTGGTCCTTGACAGCTACACCGACAGCGACTGGGCCTGGAGCCCAGATGGACGTAGTCGAACCGGTTACGTGTTCCTGCTCGGTGGGACCGCTGTGTCCTGGCACAGCGAGAAGCAGGGCTGCATTGCACGTAGCTCATCGGAGGCAGAGTACGTTGCTTTGGGTGCAGGGGCTGCTGAGGCGGTATGCCTGCAGTGCCTGTTCCTTGAGCTTGGTCAGTCAGTACCCACCATTGTGCTTCGTTGCGACAACCAGAGTGCTCTTGCCATCGCGGAGAATTTTGGTGTCTTTCATGCTCGTACGAAGCACATTGCAGTTGAGCACCACTTCGTGCGTGATCTGGTGGTGCGACACGTGATATCCGTCATTTGGGTTGGCACTGACATGCAGCCTGCTGACTTCTTGACGAAGGCACTAGCACGCGGAAAGTTCATGATGGCCATTCGTTCTATTGGACTTCGCCCCTTGCCTGAGAGTGGTTGAGTGTGGGGTGTGTTTGTGTCCGTGCCACATTTGTCGTTGCACTTGTTTTTGTACTCGTCTCAGTGCTGCACGTGTATGGACATGCGTACCATCGGGTTATGGGGGAGTGTTGTGATTTGTGACGTTCCCGTCGACCTGTACAGTTTACTGTGACCACTCGGCTGTGTCCATACTCGTGCAGATCCCTGATGCAGACCCTGGAGGCACCGGTGCGTCATCTGGTGGCGGACTACCACCCTGGAGATGACTGACAACCGTTCTAGAGCTCTGGACGCTACCGAGGACCTCCTGTAGTTTTTCCGCAGCACGTAGGAGTTTATCGGTGGACTGGCTATGGACCTGATTTGCATGTTTTTGCATTGTGTGTCCACTGTTTGATGCCGGATGCATGCATGTGACCAGTCACAGCATCCGGCTTTTGATCCTGCACGTCTAGGTTCAGACGGCGTAGCGTTCTGATATGTCTGCGCAGAGTTACGGCTAAAACAGTGGTTTTGGGCCAACTTTAGGACAGATCTTGCACTGCCGCGAGCGACACCCGCCGTGCGCCGCGGCAGGTACTTATGCCATGGACATGTATTTTTCATTTCTCTCTGCAAAGGCTATTGAAGCATTCTGACAATTTGCCTTGTGTCACCTAGCCAGATCCTTGCCGTTGTGTGCACGACTTGTGACTGTCGTCACCGTCTGACCAGGCACTGACGCCCAGTCAGCGGCTGTGTCACTAGGAAGCTTCCATGCATCTTCTCAGGAGGGAGGGAGGGACGGACGGACGGACGGACGGACGGACGGACGGACGGACGGACGGACGGACGGACGGACGGACGGACGGACGGACGGACGGACGGACGGACGGACGGACGGACGGACGGACGGACGGACGGACGGACGGACGGACGGACGGACGGACGGACGGACGGACGGACGGACGGACGGACGGACGGACGGACGGACGGACGGACGGACGGACGGACGGACGGACGGACGGACGGACGGACGGACGGACGGACGGACGGACGGACGGACGGACGGACGGACGGACGGACGGACGGACGGACGGACGGACGGACGGACGGACGGACGGACGGACGGACGGACGGACGGACGGACGGACGGACGGACGGACGGACGGACGGACGGACGGACGGACGGACGGACGGACGGACGGACGGACGGACGGACGGACGGACGGACGGACGGACGGACGGACGGACGGACGGACGGACGGACGGACGGACGGACGGACGGACGGACGGACGGACGGACGGACGGACGGACGGACGGACGGAGGGACGGAGGGATGGAGGGACGGAGGGACGGAGGGAGGGAGGGAGGGAGGGAGAGAGGGAGAGAGGGAGAGAGAGAGAGAGAGAGAGAGAGAGAAAGAGAGAGAGAGGGAGACGGAGAGAGGAAGAGAGAGAGAGGGAGGGAGAGGGGGGGATAAACAGAGAAAGAGATAGAGAGAGAGAGGGAGATTGAGAGAGAAAATGGGGGTAGAGAGAGAGAGAGAGAGAGAGAGATAGAGAGAACAAGAGAGGGGGAAAGGATGGAAGGAGAGGGGAGTGGATGGGAGGAAGAATGCCTGGTAAAGTCATTTTCCCCATGGTACCCATTGCACAATACGGTGGAATAAGAGGGAAGAAAGAACATGCAAGAATCGTAGGGAGAATATACTGGTTCTCCTCTGAAGGGTCCGTGTAGCATAAGATAGATAGGGTCTTTGGCGACCCAAGGCCAAGCCCTCCTTGAAGGAGCATGTTGTCGCGGACGACATTGCATTGTTGCTGTATGCAGGCAATGGAGAGCCACGGAGCAAAGAGGATCACTGCTCCGACCATCCAGCCCGGTCGATCTGCTTCCATTAGAGAAGGGCAATCCCTCTCCAAACACGTTCCAATCGTCGGAAAAATTGCCAACAGTCTAGGCCCAACCCACCTCAAGTCACCCATGCCATCATACGCAATCTCCATCCCACCTTCGAACTGAGAGCTACCTCGTACTTTCTCGCCTTTGTGATCTCAGCCACCCGTATCGCAGCACTCTCCTCTTGCGCATCATGGCACTGGGCTTCTACAATGGTCACAATAACGACCCACACAACACCCTGACCAAGGTTGAAGATAGTAAGATTAGGACAGAACACTCCAACATACCCCTCTCGCTGGTGCATATACCCATCTGACTCCCACTCTTACCCCTAGCGAGTTTTCTCAACAGATCTCCATGCACTCGTCCCGGATGACATAATGGACCCTCGTGATCGGCCCTGAGCTCACCTTTTGAGTACTTTCAAATGGAAGAAGACCAATCAGCTCATGTTGCTCCAATTCGCCCAGAGGCAAGCTAAACCAAAGCTGAACATGGAGGCAAAAGTCAGCAAAAGGAGGATGTAGACGGTCCCTTGCACCTGTGGGGGTGGTCTGTAACTACAGAGCTACGTCCATAATCCCCACTGCCCGACACCTATTAATCTGCTCTTCCAAGGCCTCCAATAACCATTCTTTTCCCAACCTCTCGACCACCTCTGGCCACGGAAGGCGCTTGTAGTGGAAGAAAGGACGCAAGCAATTCCCAGAATGTCGACGTACATTTGACGCATTCATCTCCTGTTACTTTATAGACTGCAAAGATGGTTACTGTCACTGCCTGCTCGACCCTGCCCGTCGCCGCCTCCTTGGCTAGCCAGAATCTGACCACGAGCTCCAGGACTTCCGTGTCCATGCCACAGGTTTTCGTCAGCAACCAAGAGCAGGCTCGTGATAAGTGCCAAGAAGAACGAAGCATAATCTTACTCTTCCGGTGACCGCTGTCCTCATCATGTATGCCCAATGGTAGCTTTTTCACGCACTTGTTTTCTAGTGTATTATACTGGTACGCTTAACACCATGAGAGTGCACTAGAGAGTAATCGTATTCTCAAATTACAATCTAGGACCTATGAGTATCTATCTGTTCATCGTCCATGCTATCAATCTCTCCTTATGTCCCCATTCTCCCTCTCTTTCCCTCTCTCTCCCACTCTCTATCTCCACTTACATCTCTCTCTATCTTCATTCCTCTATCGCGCTCCCTCTCCCTTTCTCTCTTAATGTATCTCTTACTCTTTCTCCTTGTCCCTTTCTCAATCTCTCTCTCTCTCTCTCTCTCTCTCTCTCTCTCTCTCTCTCCCTCC
>SZWC01024253.1:15724-29382 GCA_023375785.1 Penium margaritaceum
TGTCGCTTGCCCATCCCTTGGGCAATCCTCTCCGGTTGGTGCTGCTGCGAGGGCGTCACCCTCATTCACGTAATCTAGTGTCTCCCTCGAGGAGTGGCATCCACTCCCTCCTCGTGGAGAGTCCTGCCTCCTTGTCCGTCCAGTGGCTTTTCTCGCTAAATGTGACATCGCAAATCCACACAATCTGCTGCCTCCTTGGATAAAAGAGATGGTACGCCTTGCTTCCACTCTCATGTCCAAGAAAAACACACCGACGGGTATGCAGGTCCAGTTTGCTCCGCCCCTCACGTGCATGCACCACCGCATATGCAACACAACCAAATGTGTGCATGTGACCCACCACTGGCCTTCTCCCGCTCCACACCTCTTGTGGCGCCTTCCATGTCTTACTCTCCTTGTCCTTCAACTGCTTAGACGGTGTAAGGTTCATGATGTATGCCGCAGTCTGTGCCGCCTCCACCCAACACCGTTGTGGAAGACCGGCGTCGCTCAACATGGATCGCACCATGTTAAGGAATGTGTGATTCTCTCTCTCTGCGACGCCATTCTGTTGTAGGGAGTGTGGAGTTGTTTTGTGCCACTCAATCCCCTTGCTCTTCATCCACCCAAGGCAACCTACATATTCACCATTGGTGTCACTCCGGAACGCCTTCACCTTCAACTCTGTCTGCTGCTCCACATCTGTCACAAACTTTTGCATGCACGAAAAGACCTCGCTCTTCAGCTTCATGGGGTAAAGGTAGAGTTTGTGGCTGTTGTCATCGATGAAGGTGAGGAAATAGTGAGATCCACCGATGGAGCTCTCAAATGGTCCACATACATCTGTACGTACCATTGCTACCTTTGCCAATACACGCGTCCCCTTGGCCACAAATGGTTGCCGTGTTTATTTTCCAATGATGCATGGCTCACACACGGTCTCCTTGGTTCCATCAAGGCTACTGATTTGGAGACCTTGTACTATCTCCCTCTTTGCCATCACCATCACCGTTGATGGAGAAATGCGGTGAAGTCTGCCGTGCTACGTGTCTAGGTCCCTTTCATCCTTTGTTGCAAGGTTGGCGGCTTTGGATCCCGCCCGGGTGCTGGGGATCTCGGCAAGTAGCAGGTAGAAATCATCCTCTCTCTTGGGACGAGTAATCACCTCAACATATCCCTCCTTGCAGATGACTGCCTCCTTCTTTGTGAAGAGCATCTCAAGTCCCTTGTTGGTAAGGTGGCTAACGGAGAGCAGGCTTTCCCCAAAGATGGGCATGTGGAGCACGTTGTGGATTGTGCTTCTGACAGTCTTTCCATCCACAGTTGACTGAATACAGGCATTCCCCTCACTAGCGGCCACCTGTGTTTTTCCATTGGCCACCATCATACGTCTCTCCGAGGCGTTGTAGGTGAAAATGCCACCCTGTTGTATTGGGTGTGGCGGCCTGATCCGGATTCAATGACAGCAACTCCCGGAGCCTTCAAGCTGGTGGAGTTGTATGCCATGAGGGCCTGCTCAACGTTCTTCCCACCTTGCTATGACCGGTCTGGCTTATTCTTGGTGCAGTTGCATGCATAGTGGCCCTCCTTGCCACAGTTGAAGCACTCCCCATTCTTTTCACCCTTCTTGGTGTCCTCCATAGCACCCTTCCACTTGTTGCCTTGGCCTCCACCTTGAGGGCGAACGGTACACGCAGAAGTTGATGCCACTGCACTATGTCAAACGCCACTCATTGCGCAAGTATTCAGCAACATCCGGGTACTTTAGCGCGTCCAAAGACCAGCCACCAAGGATTGTGATATGGGACTCAAATTGTCCCACAAGGCGAGAAGGAGGATCATAGCTTGCAGTTAAGAGTCGACCTCCAAACCAGTGGCCACACACTCCGCTGCTATTGACTCAATCTGCTACATGATCTCCATTACGTTGTCGCCTTTGTTGGCTCGAGGGCTGATGGGTCGTTTGAAGATGAAGAGTTGATTGGCAAGGCTGCTTGGTTGATAGATAGAGCAGATTTTTTACCCTTCTTCTGCGGCTAGGGTGCATCCTTGGATGTGTCCGAGTTGTAGCGGGCATAAGGCAGACACAAGGAGCGCCAACACTTTTTTGCTACACTTCTTGCATGCATCCTTCACCTTAGTCGTTGCAGTCTCTGGCCGAGCAGTCTCATCACCCTTCACAAGCTCAAGATGTCCCTTGTCATCGAGGAAGACCTCAAACTGCCACCTCCACAAGGCAAAGCCTGTCCCATCAAAATTGAGGATAGTGCAACTACTCTCTTGCTTGCTGGTAGCCATATCTTGCTGTTGGAAGGGTGAAACTAAACTGGGTTGGGACCCCTTAGAGGCATGGGCCCATAATCCTTTGTTGGCCTGAGTGTGAGAGTGCACCCTGGAAAGCCCCTAGAAGAGGTTGGTTCACACCACCAACTGTTTTTGGAAAGACTGAAAATGTGGAGGCAAATGGTTCCAAGGATGGCAGAAAACTGGCCAGAGAGTGTAGCAATAGTTTTGGTCTCAATTGATTGGGAGTGAACTATTAATCCAGGATCACAAGTAGTGTAATTTTGTAGCCACTAATCGAAGCCAGAATACCAAAGCATGCCAGATTTGAAGCTTCCTAGTAGATTCTATAACTTCTAGAGTGTCCCTTGGTAGGCTATTCTTTCTCCCACCTAGGAAGGCAACCCTTCCCTCCTCTAGAAGATTTTCCCCTTCCTAGGTTTTGCAGTTTGATTCTAGGAGGTGGAAAGATATCTAGAAGACTAGGACACCTCTAGATGCCTTGTGGACCAAGCTACCTCTTCTAGAAGGTGTGCCACCTTCTTGGACCTTCATCTAGCCTGCTAGAAACTTAAAGAGGAACTCTAGAAGTTGAGCTAGCTTCCTGACACCTATTTTCCACCTCCCTTGAGGCAGTGCAGAGATTCATCTTGTGGGACTTAAACCTAGGCCCCTGCCTCTTGAGGGAGACACCATTAACCACTAAGCTACTTGGGCTTGTCCTTTTAGTGTTCCGTTTTGGATTTACTCCTGCCATGGTGAGGATCACAACTCCAACACGGAGCCACGTACAAGCACAAGAGTACAGAATAAACATGAGATGCATGTCACTATTACTCGAGCAACAGTCTAATGGCATGTTGTGAAATGCAAAAAGTGTACTTGTAGACATCTGTCAATTGATGTTTGATACCTGTAGTGGTTGAGAAAAGCCACAATCAAGGTTCTCATTGCAGTTTTTTCATTGCAGTTTTGTCATGGAATTCTCACCCTTTCATGTGGAGAATCCTTAAGGGATATTGTGCGTTTTCACTTCACCCCCATGGCTTGTGTGGATAATTGTCAATGGCAATTAATGATGACCATTGATGGGTCTTAAGAAGAAAGAAAAGATGACTCCACTTTACCATGATGTCATGTTCATCAAAGTTTTATGTGAAATTTATTCATGTATTCCACTAAAAGGCATTTGGAATGTTGAAATGAGCCATAGCTGCGATACCTCCATGTTTGAATGGACGTATTCACATGTTCCTGGCCTTTGAGATTAGAAAAGTAAGGTGACATTTTTACGTCTGACAAGCAACAACTATNTCATTGGCACGTTTGGGATGGAACGAGACTTGGGTAACCTCCTCTTGTTTCCATCACCTCATACTTGATCAAAGTTACTTTTGAAAATGTCTCACATGAAATGGTACATCTGTACAAACCCACCACATTGATGATGAATCTAGTTTGTTCTTGTGCTACAGAGGCCTTTGATGGTAGTTTTTTTTTCATATTCTAGAACATTCGGCACTTGGATCTTGCACTTGCTTAATCATTTTGTATTTAATCTTGTAGTCGTATGATTCCATAAGACGAAGTGAATGCCATGCGACAAAGCCTTCCATGAAGGACAACAAATGTGGCTAACTCCACCAAGATAAACTGCTATGATGAGAGGAGAATTGAAGTTCTTCAACTGAATAGAGGTTTTTTTAGGAGGTAAACCTTTGATGTTCCCGACACAATTCAGCATGTTCTCTGGATCATTTGTTTACATCAGGCAGTTTGGAACATGTAAGCTTTTCATAAATATTATGGTTGGTTGTTTATGTAAATTGCATGGATTTCTTTACCAATTTTTTTACATAGCCAAACTATGAGGGCCATGAAAATGCGAGAAAGTTACACGAAACCCATGATGTAGTTCCTTAACTTGTCACTACATCATCCGGCCCCGGTCAGAAAAACTTGGCATGTTGTTTGGCATGGTCACAGTTTGTGGCTTATGACAAACGTTGTTTAACAATTTGACTTCATAACGCGAAGTTAGTTGTCCGAAGGTTGAATAATAGTTGTCTTGTCATTGGAAATGTATATGTCAAAGGAGCTGAATCAAGTGTGTCCAGCCATGCACTTAGCTAGTGCGAATCTATACTGAACACACTCGGTTGGCTTCGCCTTAAACAAATGAAAACCTGAATATTGGTATGCCACAAATGTATCGTGCCAAACCAAAAAGGTGTCAGAATATGTCGAAACCAGTTGTGCTCCATCATTGGATGTAGATGCTAAACACATTTTTAAAAGTCATAAAACAACATGTATGTTCTGGCCCATTCCTTTTAGATGGCTCAAATCACTTTAAAATCCCGTGATGCTCATTTTACTTTCAAAATACATATTGAGTTCTTTTTTTATAAATTGTTTCCAGGGTTGAGATGTGTAAAGAGCAGCATATCTGAATTTCATTCCAAAACATTCCTCATAACTCGCACACCCTTTGTGTGTGAAATATTCAAAATCATCTTGGATTTTCAAATTCTTCCAAAAAAATGTTTTTTCATTGAATTCAAAATGTAAAGATCAAAACTGCATGAGACCAACAATGATTTCCATTGCAAATAAAATTTGGGTACGGTAAAGATGTTGCCAAAAAGAATGTTATGGTAGAATGGGGTGAGCACATTCCGAATCCGTATTAAACTTTGTGAAAGGGAACAAATCATGTTAAAATATCATGAGTACGAGGGGTCTACGCATTACAAAATGTAAGCATTGATTCAAAGTTGAAAGGCTTATTGTGGTGACCACCTCATATTGGCTCATGAGCAGCATGTTTGTGGTGAAACTTGCATGTATGTTCTGATCAATTGAACACATACTAGGATATTGTTACAAGATCTACCATATTGGCAAATATCCATATCAATATGGAAGGATGCATAGGTATGTGACATCCAAAGAGAGTTGAAATCTTAATGATTTCTAAGAAACATCTCGCTCAATGGTGAATGTTTTATAGTTTGTATGCTCATCTATTTTTCGGTACGTTCATGAGGTGCCTGGGCTCCATGCCAAAAAGAACAAGGCTAGACGTTGGTGTAGATTTGTTATCACAAAATGTACACCATGTTCTTGTAAATGAATTGAGGTACAAATATTACCACAAATATCAAAAGGTGGCAAGCACAATATAGTCATCTAGGAGATGACAACGAAGTGGCCTCGGATTCATGTTGGGGTTTCTAAGGATGTATGGTAGCAATGCTTTGAGGTGTTTGTTATAATGGTGTTAAATATTCTAGCTCTCACTTCTAGATATCTGTATGTCCATCTTTCCGCTACGACTGTGCTCTCCACACATAAAGGCCTAATCTCCTTGGAATATTCACTCCCGTATATTTGATACACAAAATCCTTCCTTAACTATTTAGTCCATGGATAAAGTTCAACGACTCCTACTAGGGGCCAACAATTCTTACACAGCACAAAAATGTTTTAGTTTTACCTAAACTTGGTTTTTTTGTGATGGGTTATGGAATTTTCAGCGTGTGAGCTACTTTAACAAATGAAATTAGCAATGGAACAGCTACATTATAAACACAAGCACGTGGGAGAAGTATCGAGATATTCAGAGTAAGCGCATGTAACGTCCAGGTGGATAAATCATAATAACCATCATCGTACTGGTGTACGATGAAGTTTCCTAAGATATCCCAGTCTATGTAGGGTCAAATGTAGAGTACATTAGACGATATTCCAACAACCAATATGGTTGCAGTAGTAGATCCTAGTCTGGCACATCACCATCCCATGACGATCTGTTGTTCGATGGCAAGCTTCGTAGTGCGAAAAGGCCCAACCGACACGTTGGAAGAACATTTTTACACCTACCAAGAACATTTTTTAGGGTTTTCAGTCAACATTTTTTTAGGAGTGTTACATTGGCATCAGAGCGGGTTGATCCTCTTGACCTCACTCTTTCACATCGTTCTTCCCCTAACTGTTTGACACACCAGGCTCTCACATGCGTTCGCGACAACTGTGTGTGCATTCTGAACTATTGGGATATTGGAGTTCTTCTTTGGCCAACGTACTTGGGTGTCCTGCTTAAATGGTCTTCACTCATCGGCCCGTCCTAATGACGTAGATGCCATTGCCATCCACGCGTGGAGCTCCTCCACCTTCTCCTTGCCACAGAGATTTCCATGGCTGGTAGCACTTCCTTTGCGTTGAGCTCAAAGACTAGGGGTTACTAACACAAACACTAGTGCCGTGCAACTATAACCAGTACATCAGTCACAAAAGCCGTTAATGCAGCAGCAATAGCACGTAGAACAACAGTTCCATCACTATCAGCTATAGCAAGACATGCCAGGGCCGCACACGTGTCTCCTACGCCGCGTATAAGCAGCTTGGGCTGAGCACAGCTGACCAAGGCCGTGCACAATTAACTGGAGTCGTGCATGGCTGGCCAGGGCAGTTTTCGGCGGTCCAGGGCCGTTTTTGACAAACCAGGGCCGTTTTCGTTAGGCCAGGGCCAGTTTTAGCAGGCCAGGGCCGCTTGCGACGGGCCATGGCCATTTTTGGTGGGCCAAGACCGTCTTTTGTGGGCTATGGCCATTTTTCGCGGCCCAGAACCATTTTTGGTGGGCCAGGGCCGTCTTCCCCGGGCCATGGCCGTTTTTGGGGCTGCCCAAGGCGAGCCAAAGCCAAGCAAGGTCCTCTTACAGCTGCGCACGGTCAGGCACGGCTGCCAGGGTCATGCATGGACAGCCAGGGTCGTTTACAAACAACCAAGGTCGTGCATGAAAGGCCAGGGTTGTGCACAAGCGGTCAAGTTCATGTACAAGCGGCCATGGGTATGCACAGATGGCCAGGGACGTGCACAGATCCACTAGCGAGTGCATCAATGCAGTCGGGCGTGTTGCTACTACCGAGTGCTTTGTTGCACTTGGGCACACATTTCCATGCTTAGGCATGTCACCACTACCGGGGCACTACTTCATGCTGCTCATGTCTCTACCACCACTGCAAATGCCCATGTGATTGCATGAAGGCCATTCATGTTGCATATTATGTTTGCCACTCAGCGGCATGCTCAGGTGAATCAGGGCATGAGATGTCACCCAGGTGCATGAAGTGCACAAGGCTTGATTTTATGTGACTGCATGTGCTTTTCTCAATTATTTGAGTAGAAAGATGGTGGCACAATGGTCACCGGGCATCTTACAATGCCATGAACAAGCGACTAGCAGTTTGTGGTGTTATCATGCCTCAAAGNAATACATGCATTTCTAAGAGCATGAGGCGACGATGCTCCTTGGAGTCACATTTTTGCAATGGAGTCCAAAATGATGCAAACTTAGGCTCCTTATTGATATATCCATGAGCTTGGCGACAATGCAGCCATGGGCTCGCAAGCGATAAATGCAATCATGTGCACTCCCACAACGAATCCATGGGCTTCATGATAAGATAGCCATTGGCCTCTTAATGCAAAAGCTATAGCTAGCTAATAACACAACTCAATGTTTGCTACTGGAGGAGCACCATGACAATCAATGTCCTGGCCGCGCGCTTGACTCTAGGAGCATATCACGGATGCATGCTTGTAGAGCAACAACAAGCTTATCGACATTGTGACCATGCTACAAGCCGCCTGAATTCATAACCATGGGATTGGTGGACTCATCAACTTCGATTTATGGGCTTCACTCTAACGCCCTGGATTTTTGAGCATGCAACCAGATGTTGCGGATGTAACAACAATGAATCCTAGGTGAAAGAATATGGACATGGTTACATTCTGGCGTATGCTGATGTACAAGATGGGCAGCAAAGTGACGCATGATGGCATCGTGGGCATAATGGTCACCTATGCTCATGACCGGCATTGAGTCATCGTGTATGACAACTGCAGGACGGTCATATGATTCTGGCGCATAGTTAAGAAGAATGTTGGCCCGGACAAGCTCCCCTTGCATTATTAACATATCCATTGTGTATCTTACAATGATATGTCAAGCTGTACCAACATTCTCAATCGTTGCCACAATGATGACCTCCACTATGACATGTAGCAGGACATATCAACCTTATGGTGGAGAAACTAGACCAGGACGTTGAGCAATGAAGATCCCCATGTTGTCCATTACATGCATGGAGTGACTTGGCCAAACTCTTGTTGTGTGATGTGCACACACAAGCTTAGGGCCACGAAGCACTATGTTGGACAAAAGTTGCACATCATGCCCATGCTTCATGTTGGGATTTCTTGGGGTAGAGAAGCACCGATGGGGTGCAGTTTCAGACCAACCATCAAAATGAAGGGCTAGCATAGCTCGCCTTGGTACAATGTGCACATCTGAATTCATGACATTATCATATAAGGCCATCTTGGTCTCAATAAGAGCATTGGAAATGTGTCATGTGGTGAAGTGTGACTTCTTCTTTACTCATGGACAACATCGTGAGCCACATGTTGCACATGTATTTCATAACATGGTGCATCCAAGCCCTTTGCAACTTGAAAAATGTTTACTCGACACACTTGGACATCAACTACTGCGATTGTTGCCAACCTACCTACTTGCACATCGTTCACTTTGTAGTGCCTCCGAGCATCACCAAGCATGTGAATGGAAACTATTTATGTCGTGCATAAGAGAAATGATAAAAACCGCATGCCTCAAGCTATTCAAAGGAGGCCGGGGAAGAACGAAGTCTCTCTCTACCTTGCAAGGGCCTCTAGGGGTTCCAAAAATTTCATCCATAGCTATTAAAACTCTGAAGAACACTCCAAAGGGTCAAGCCACCAAACACACAATCACTTCAGGAGTTTACTTCTCATGTAATCCTTCCAAGAAAGAAGAACCTTTGCCGGTTACCAATCACTTATACAAGGGGATGGATTCAAAGATAGCAATCTCTTATGGTGTAAACCCTCCTCCCACCAACTCTAGTACGACGCACACGCGCCTACAAACCACGTGTTGACTTGCAAGGAATGACGTATTTTTCATTAGCCAAGATGGCTTGTCTACGTGGATCCAAATCCGGTGTCTAAGCAAATTGATGTCAACGAGACGAGAGGCATATCCATCCATTTTTGTTCCCTAACGGTGTGAGTTTGGTTCTTTTCCCTGTTAACTATCTTTGACACTCCGATTATGCTACAGCTCAACCTCTCCCAGAGTAGTCCGTGCACTGCTACTAAGTTTCTCGGGTGAACATCGGACAATGCATAGTAAGTATCCCTGGATATCCAACAATACATAAACATCAGGAACATTCTCCTACTTGGAGGAGCTTAGCGGCGTAGAGCCAAGCCAGCTCTATCATGAGGAGTGTGGCAAAACTAGACAACACAGCTTGTGACATGATCGAGGCTTGATGGAAGGCAAATCAAACACTACTCGGCCACAGTATCATGATTTATTGCTAAGTTTCCATATAGGAGGCCACATTGGTTGTATCGGTCTTGGCATTCATGACGTTGAGGGTTTGAACCCTTTCTCTACCAAAACAACATGGAGGCAACACTTCTTTGAAATGCAAGAACTAGGTTCCTTCCACGACATGAGACAACCACAATGAGAAAAGCTCTCTCACAAGTGATAGCAATGCACTTGTGATTAGATATAATGGAACTTTAGACCTTCATGATTGTGCCTCATTGGAATGTGTGGAAGAAGAAAGGTGCCAAACTATGGTGTATTTCCATCCTTTGGAAAGCACTACATCCGATGTGATCACTTGATGGCAATACGCTTGAATGAATCATGTTTTCAACCATGGACAAGAGCTGCTCTCCAATGCACAAAGTTTGTAAACCAGGTGTGCCAGGTGTGCCTTATGGCGTTTTACAACATATGGTGGTACCCACTTTGATACAAAAGCACGAGGACAGTAGACTACAAGTCTTTTCTTTTCAGACGTTAGCAGCATCTTGAATGATGTGTGCTTGCACCATAAGGTCTATGTCCTGTGAGGTGGTGGGAGTTAGCATAACTCCCACACTCGCGTACAGATTGGATCTATCCTTGGCTGGGATGACAGAGCTACTTGGTTACCTTTGTTCGTGATGTTGAATGTGTTTTTTTATGTGCTTATGACTTACATTATTGCTTACACATGCGTGGTTTTGTGCCACTGCTCTTTTCATGAGAGCGACAAGAGTGGACAAGAATGCTAAGCATGGGACATCCCAACATTTTAGAAATTGTCTTTTAGATGGTCGAAGTATCATGGTAGGATGGCATGTTCAGTCGCCACCTATCTTTTCCCACCAAGGAGGCTCGGATTTGAGCCGCGTGTAGACATGGCTACATGGAAGCGAGATGGTTGCTAGACCTTGGTTGGTGGATGACACAAGCCTATGTGCTTGGTGGGCTGCACGTTTGCTTGCTATGTGCCCTCTGGGGTACCACCCAGGCACACCCCTTGCAGAGGATACGAGAGCATGGGTATGAAGCATTTCACGCGTGGTGCACACCTAGCGCAGGGGACGCCCATCTTGAGTATGTCGCTCCTTGTTAAAGGGGGAGGAGTGAGATCCTCGATGTATTTTTGGCTAAACAAATATGGCTTTGGTCTTGATTTGTCTTCCAGTCTGGTGCATCGAGTGTATGGATCATCGAACACGTGGAAATACATGATAAAGACCTATGATGGAACATGGGTGTTTGCAGCCATGTAAGCTACCATCTTGGAAAGAGAAAAAACCTTTGGGATTCTTCCCTCTTCATAGATCTCCTCGAGAAGGGGAGTGGCATGAAATACATCTCACTCATGGGAGAACCATGAATGTTTTGAGTCTTTGAGTTNTGCCCATGCTTCATGTTGGGATTTCTTGGGGTAGAGAAGCACCGATGGGGTGCAGTTTCAGACCAACCATCAAAATGAAGGGCTAGCATAGCTCGCCTTGGTACAATGTGCACATCTGAATTCATGACATTATCATATAAGGCCATCTTGGTCTCAATAAGAGCATTGGAAATGTGTCATGTGGTGAAGTGTGACATCTTCTTTACTCATGGACAACATCGTGAGCCACATGTTGCACATGTATTTCATAACATGGTGCATCCAAGCCCTTTGCAACTTAAAAAATGTTTACTCGACACACTTGGACATCAACTACTGTGATTGTTGCCAACCTACCTACTTGCACATGGTTCACTTTGTAGTGCCTCCGAGCATCACCAAGCATGTGAATGGAAACTATTTATGTCGTGCATAAGAGAAATGATAAAAACCGCATGCCTCAAGCTATTCAAAGGAGGCCGGGGAAGAACGAAGTCTCTCTCTACCTTGCAAGGGCCTCTAGGGGTTCCAACAATTTCATCCATAGCTGTTAAAACTCTGAAGAACACTCCAAAGGGTCAAGCCACCAAACACACAATCACTTCAGGAGTTTACTTCTCATGTAATCCTTCCAAGAAAGAAGAACCTTTGCCGGTTACCAATCACTTAAACAAGGGGATGGATTCAAAGATAGCAATCTCTTATGGTGTAAACCCTCCTCCCACCAACTCTAGTACGACGCACACGCGCCTACAAACCACGTGTTGACTTGCAAGGAATGACGTATTTTTCATTAGCCAAGATGGCTTGTCTACGTGGATCCAAATCCGGTGTCTAAGCAAATTGATGTCAACGAGACGAGAGGCATATCCATCCATTTTTGTTCCCTAACAGTGTGAGTTTGGTTCTTTTCCCTATTAACTATCTTTGACACTCCGATTATGCTACAGCTCAACCTCTCCCAGAGTAGTCCGTGCACTGCTACTAAGTTTCTCGGGTGAACATCGGACAATGCATAGTAAGTATCCCTGGATATCCAACAATACATAAACATCAGGAACATTCTCCTACTTGGAGGAGCTTAGCGGCGTAGAGCCGAGCCAGCTCTATCATGAGGAGTGTGGCAAAACTAGACAACACAGCTTGTGACATGATCGAGGCTTGATGGAAGGCAAATCAAACACCACTCGGCCACAGTATTATGATTTATTGCTAAGTTTCCATATAGGAGGCCACATTGGTTGTATCGGTCTTGGGATTCATGACGTTGAGGGTTTGAACCCTTTCTCTACCAAAACAACATGGAGGCAACACTTCTTTGGAATGCAAGAACTAGGTTCCTTCCACGACATGAGACAACCACAATGAGAAAAGCTCTCTCACAAGTGATAGCAATGCACTTGTGATTAGATATAATGGAACTTTGGACCTCCATGATTGTGCCTCATTGGAATGTGTGGAAGAAGAAAGGTGCCAAACTATGGTGTATTTCCATCCTTTGGAAAGCACTACATCCGATGTGATCACTTGATGGCAATACGCTTGAATGAATCATGTTTTCAACCATGGACAAGAGCTGCTCTCCAATGCACAAAGTTTGTAAACCAGGTGTGCCAGGTGTGCCTTATGGCGTTTTACAACATATGGTGGTACCCGCTTTGATACAAAAGCACGAGAACAGTAGACTACAAGTCTTTTCTTTTTAGACGTTAGCAACATCTTGAATGATGTGTGCTTGCACCATAAGGTCTATGTCCTGTGAGGTGGTGGGAGTTAGCATAACTCCCACACTCGCGTACAGATTGGATCTATCCTTGGCTGGGATGACAGAGCTACTTGGTTACCTTTGTTCGTGATGTTGAATGTGTTTTTTTATGTGCTTATGACTTACATTATTGCTTACACATGCGTGGTTTTGTGCCACTGCTCTTTTCATGAGAGCGACAAGAGTGGACAAGTATGCTAAGCATGGGACATCCCAACATTTTAGAAATTGTCTTTTAGATGGTCGAAGTATCATGGTAGGATGGCATGTTCAGTCGCCACCTATCTTTTCCCACCAAGGAGGCTCGGATTTGAGCCGCGTGTAGACATGGCTACATGGAAGCGAGATGGTTGCTAGACCTTGGTTGGTGGATGACACAAGCCTATGTTCTTGGTGGGCTGCACGTTTGCTTGCTATGTGCCCTCTGGGGTACCACCCAGGCACACCCCTTGCAGAGGATACGAGAGCATGGGTATGAAGCATTTCACGCGTGGTGCACACCTAGCGCAGGGGACGCCCATCTTGAGTATGTCGCTCCTTGTTAGAGGGGGAGGAGTGAGATCCTCGATGTATTTTTGGCTAAACAAATATGGCTTTGGTCTTGATTTGTCTTCCAGTCTGGTGCATCGAGTGTATGGATCATCGAGCATGTGGAAATACATGATAAAGACCTATGATGGAACATGGGTGTTTGCAGCCATGTAAGCTACCATCTTGGAAAGAGAAAAAACCTTTGGGATTCTTCCCTCTTCATAGATCTCCTCGAGAAGGGGAGTGGCATGAAATACATCTCACTCATGGGAGAACCATGAATGTTTTGAGTCTTTGAGTT
>SZWC01024257.1:5429-33380 GCA_023375785.1 Penium margaritaceum
CTATATCTATATCTATATCTATATCTATATCTATATCTATATCTATATCTACATCTATATCTTTATTAATATTTATATATATCGATATTTATACTCATATCTATATCTATATCTTTATGTATATCTATATCTAGATCTATATGTATATCCATATCTATATCTACATCTATGTCGATACTTATATCCATTTCTATATCTATATCTACATCCATTTCTATATGTATATTTATATCAATATCTATATCTATATATATATATTTATTTATTTTTATCTATATCTTTATCCATTTTTATGTGTATATCTATATCTTTATCTTGATTAATATTTGTATCTATGTTTACATCTATATCTATACTCACGATTCCATGAATTCGTTCATGAACGTGTTTGTTTCCTGTCACATATGTTCTTATTAATTGCTTTTCAGTTTTGAGTTCACCCTTTATCCATGTTTCATTAAATGGACAAAGGCGTTAGAAATGAGTTTCAATGGTATGATGCTTGTGTGGAACTCTCAAGCTATTACGTTGTTTATCAAGAAGTCATGGACCTCAGCGCAAGGCTCATGGCATCCACTACATCATAACATGCATATATCCAAATGAGTATATTTAATTTTATGTTGAGAGAAAGTTTCACGTTACAACTACGAATAAAGTACGGTAGTGGGAAAACAAGTGTATGTTTTAGCGAAGAAGTAATGAATGTAAAATGAAATAGGACCCAAATTAATCTGTATGATGGGGAGTGTATTCGATGTTTTCTATTGACAATAAATCATGCATAAACACATGTTTCAAATCATTTCTCATTTCATGGTTGTGTTGAAGATGTAAGGGGGAAAACATTTTCATCAAATTTTCATTGTTATGCTCCGTTGATTAAAAAAATTTGTTGGATATGAAGTCTTATTGATAACACATGAAAGCGTGGAGTTTTGTATTCACAAGGTATCGTTTGTGACTTGTAGTTTATGTGACGTTCTAATGTAGTGCATAGGTTTCCTTGTCGAAACATGGGTGTTGCATATTCGCATTCATTTCTCTTGTCATTTCCGTACATCGCTACATTTAGTAGCACTTCGGCGCTCGACAGCCGTAGTTGGTTGCCCGTGTGCGAGGAGCATGTCGCCCAAGTTTTCGTCTGGCATTTGCTGTGAGTCTGGAGCTTCGGATGTTCGATTATACCCCGTCGCGGTCGCACGTTCTCCCAGCCGCCTGCGGCTCCGCGGGGTAGCAATGAGAAATCGGCGTCGCCCTCGGGCCGCGAGGGGTATCATTGCGAAGAACGAACCGCGGGCGGGCTATCAATGCGAAAAGCCGCTTTTGGAGTCAACAAGTTGCATCTATCTGACGTCAAGCCACTCGTCACAAATCAAGGCAGGGGAAACATCCTCATGGCGAAAGCATACATCGAAATTTAAGATATAATCCTAAGTTAGATCAAATAGAAAGAATGGACAAATATTAGCATTTCAGCAATTAATGGAATCTTGAGGATCCAAAAAAATCCCGAAAGACATTGAACATTCACCATTTGGATGAAGCAACAAGAAGCGCGAGATACTGTATGAATAAAATTAATATAAGGATTGAAGACATGCGAGTCAACCTATGCAAAAAGGGGAACCCACATAAAATACAAAAACATGATCCTCAATAAGTGAATCTTTAGCAATTATGTTGTTAAAGTTTCATAGGTTCATTCATCAAACAAAAAAGGATGAATTCTTAAATCTAGTACCAGATGCACTCGTCGAAGGCGGTTTTCTAAGTGAAATAAACAAAACCGATTAGGTCGTTGCTGAGTATACGTATGGAAAAATCACGTATAATCTCACATAGGCTTGCAAGAGTAGGACAATTCATCAACAAACACCCTTATCCATAACCCATTCATATATTATTTTGTAAATGTTTCCAGATAAAAGAAGATTTAAGGATGAGTATCGATGCTGCTCTCATAATGAAAATCAAATAACATATTCATTTAAACAAATCAAAAAGTATGCATGTTTAAAGAAAATCATAATTTATATTTGTATAGTTAATGTAGTTTATTTTTATAACATAAATGTAAAAAACTAAAACATGAGGTCGAATAATTTGCTTAATCTATTCACTTCCTCTCATCCACACTTCTACATGAAATCTGTTAGCAACATTTGTGGTTTTTGTTTTACGTCTGAAACTTAGTTTCACTAACATGGATCAACTTATTTGACTATGAAGGTGGTTTCTTTTCTTTTGGTTCAGTTACCTCAATGGATACTCAACAAGTGAGAAGTTCACCTCAATTTGTGGGGAGAATACAAAAGAAAAAACATCTTAGTAATGTAAGAAAATGTAATTCAATGTGTTATTCAATGTTTCAACATTGTTTTATGAGCAAAAAATTATTATTTTCATGACTATTATGGATTCAATAAAGAGGTGTCACTTAGATTGGATGAAGCGTGTTCTGAGAAGCATTTTCACGTCCATTACATGAACTCAATGCAAGGCATTTGATGTGGTCAATTTATAATGGAATTCCTCATGTCATGAAAAGAATATAAAAGCATAATTGTATGAAGCTTTCATTCGTTTGATGAAAATCGTATTTTTTCAAATGACCCACAATGATTTTTCATCCAACTATATTTTCAGTGTGCATACTCCCTTGCTTGTGGAGAATGAAAATGATCTTATTTTAGCTTCATTGCATTATCCTAAATCATTTCCAACTCAAACATATTTCTAAGAGTCTTGTAAAAGGTTCACGCACACATTCAAAAATTTCAAAACATTATACATGCATCTTCAATATTGCCAATAGAATCATTTCCAAAGGAATAGTAGTGATGAAGTGGGAACCTCCCTTCTTACTATAAACCATAGTTTGTTTTCTTGTAAATACATGATTAAAATATGAAAGGGCCTTACCTCCATCTGAAAATTCCTTATTCTTACACTAATTAAACTAGTTATGTACATCGTAAACTACCTACAATAACAAAGTGAACAGTTGGTTTGCCCTTGAATCTTGTTGTTCAAGGTAAGGCATGTACCATGATAATCCTTAAGCTTGCTAAAATGCACTAACATGGGGACGCAAGATATGTAGCACGTTTTTCCTAAAACAATGATCATTATTGTATAAAGATTAATTTAAAATTAAATTCTTCATAAAAATCACACTACAGCTTGTGATCAATAGTTTTAGTACAAAGGAATAAATACCTCACTACCTATTTCGTTTGTAATCTAAAAAAATTTATGACTTGTAGTCTAAATTTGTTTTGTGAATAAGCATTTTCTTATTTCAAAATGAACAAAATCACTTTAGTCTGTTGCCTTAAACTCGTTCTTGGCTAGGAAAAGGTCCTTCTTGAACCCTCCCTTGCCAATTTCCGGTGTCCATGCATAAGAAAAGCACAAACGTGTGGCCGTCCGAGGCAACGTGATCACACTTTGCAATTGTTTTACCTTAGAATCCCGAACCTGACCTGTGGTATTTGTTAAATGTATTTGTTTTGCAGAGAGAATATCTCGCGTGTAGTCAAATAAACGAATTTTTGTTCCCAAATAATTATTTCACAAGGAATTCATTGAGCAGCACAGTCCTATTTTTCATTGATTTAATTAGAGTTTCATGCTAAGAAAGACAATTTCTACTCCTTTATCGATAGTTTCTCATGTTGGAAAAGGGAAAAACATACCAAGTCTTTTTTTATATGCATAAATCATTTACAAGATGTACATACACCCACATTTATGTGTTGTTCTTTTCATCTCAATTGCACGTTCTATTTGCATGATAAGTCTCACAACTTGCAAAAATTGGTGGGGTAAATTTGATGTAAAGCCGGAAATGCAAAAGGTGGAACTTGGAATTTGGAATGTAAAATATGTTTAGGTATTTGTATATAAAATGGAGAATTACATCAAGATATCACTCAACCACATGTAGGGATGTAACCAAAAGTGTTAACTTGTGGATCTAAAGGGCGCCCGCCCTGGATTCCTTAAGAGTACCTCTACAAAAGGAAACCTTGAGTAGAGCACTTATAGAGACACTAACTTCCAACACCAAAGGTGTGGGCCTTTGTAGGATGTGCATCCTTACGCACTGGCTTGTTTTTTTAATAGCTTAGGCCTATATAGGCATATTGTGGAAACACATGAAGGAATATCAAGACAAATAAAGGCATTAGATGATGCTTAAAGGTATGTGAGATTGAGTGACCTAAGTCCAATAAAACTTTGGAGGGTCTCCTAAAAGGCTCTTTCCTTAGAGGTTGTTGGTAGTTACATAACCATTCAGGTGGTTTTCTCAACACCTTAGTTAGCTAGAAAGACATCTAAAAGATGAAGGTTCATTAGGTTTACTAACCATCCTTTAGTTGAAAGCTGAAGGATTATAGCCTCACAGTTTCTTACGACATGCTAAAACTTATAATAGCAAGGATTTCAAGCCCACCTCCCTCCATGTACTAAAAACATTGCACCAAAAGATGCATTCTGAATAAACTCAGCCAACTAAAGTCACTTCCAATTGAAGACACCATATTCGTACACTTATCAATAAATGCACACCACACTTGACCATACCTCGGTGTTTTCAAATTCAGTTCTTCACATATCATTCTTCTACTGGGTTTGGGTAGTGGGGGAGGGGGGGCTACCATTAATTGACCAAAAAACTACTAGTTTTGATATGTGTAACATGATACTTAGTAGCCATCCTCACATTTGAGTACCAAGTTCGTACTTTTACCTTCACACGGGTGGCGCCTTTTCTTATGAAGACCTTTTGAGTATCTCCAAATGTATCATTCTAATACATCTAAAGACAAGCTTCTTCTAATTACTCATTTTAACATAATTTGTAGTACAAAATCTCGGATAGAATGGAAAGTACCTTTATAACCAAGAGTATGTTTTCTACATTCATATGTTTCATTTCTTGATAAGGATGATTTGCAAATAATCTTATTGTGTAGGAAAACTTGTAATGAAATGGTTTTGATTAGAAATTTGCCTCTTATGATCTTTCACATATATTCTAAGGTAATGTCCAAGAATTTCTTGTGGATGGTTATACATGAAACGGACATGAGTTATTTATATTTCTCATGATTTTACACTTGTTCATACTTTCAACCACAATATAGTCAATTTCTTGTTTGCCTCTACATAGAATGCGTTCTTACACTTCTACTTGAAATTCACAAACCACACTTGAATATTGTACTACGTACAAAAAATCATACATTAGTGTAATCATAAAAATCTAGCACAATCATGTCATGTAATGTGATATGACCCTTTTTAAGGTATCGCGTTCAAGGCTCTTCACAATAGTGTTATCTTTGTTCCTGACAATGTATGCACCTCTCTTCATTAGCTACCCAAGTGAGATGATGTTGAAAACAATCTCATGGATGTATAGCACGTCTCCAAACATGACTCGGGTATCTTGGTACCCTGTTGCTATCATTTATCCCTTTCAGAGCACTAAAACTTACTTGATTTTGGAAACTATTTCAAAGCCATTAGATCAGGGTAAGAGTTTGTGGAGGTGGGCCTTACCAAAATTGATGTGGTATATGCACTCACTATCCAGGTACCACATGTATGTGAAAAAACCAGTTCATTTTTTTCGGTTTTAATAAATCAAACAAGGACCCCATGAAGTCAAATTGTTTTTGTTGACCTCCCTTCTTTGTCTTCTTCTCTAGCCCCTTCTCTTACTTTTTAGCTTGCTTCACTTTTTCATCAGTCTTCTATTGTTGTTATCCTCCTAAATTTCTTACTTCCATTGTCCATCTTGCTTCATATTGATCCCATAAAAGTGTTATGCAATACTCCTTCTAATGCCTTGGTCTGTCACAAAAATGGCACTCAAATGAAAGGCTTGACCATTGCCTCAGGTCATTCTAACTTTGCCCAATTTCAGTTGGCTTAGGCTGGGAAGAAGAGTGGTCTAAGACCGGCTTCATCACTACCCGGCTCTTGTGCACTGTTTGAATGGAGCTAACTACAGCCCTCACACCTTAGTTTATAGAGTTGGTGAGAATACGTTCTTTTTCTTTTACCACCTAATGGTCACGGTTCTCACTGAGAAGCATCTTGAAAATGTATGCTTTTGTCTGTTCACTCTCATTCTTGAACTTAAGCACCTCCTACATTTTTTCCTAGTCACTATAAGGGTTGTTCAAGAGAAACTTCATAAACACAGGTTCCAATACTGGTACATCCATAGTTATAGGTTGGTAATGTTATGACTTTGCTTTGTTGATGAACACTTCAATGGAGTCAGAGCTGTTAAGGATAATGTGTGAAAGTTATGTAAGGAGTTGAGATTTGAAGGTAGATTCATCACACATGTAATTCTTGACAAAGTGGGAGCCTGCTTGCTTTGTAGTGTTTGTCATGTTCTTGTACATCTCCATTCCTTGGTAGATGTGATATGCCCATGGGTTCTCTAGCATCACGAATGCAACTTGGTTGAAGTAGTTTTATTCTAACACCAAATGTGGTGGTGATCCCAAGGGTGGAGGTGTGTAGTACCTGGTGTCAAACTTCCAGATGCCATGAATCTGGGCCACATGCTTGAGTTTGTGTGCCAAATGACGGAGATTCTCGCTGTGAAAACAGGCAACCATGATCTTATATACTTGTTTGGTAGCTATTGTTAGGGGAATTGTGTCCTTACGTCCGTGCTACACCTTGCCATGTAAAGGGACTTGGGGGCCTTACACTAGGTAGTGCTGCAACGTGTGCGTTATTTGATGAGCTTCAAACAATGACACAACAAGCACAAAAGAGGGGTGTGCCATGTATGCTTGTATCAGAGGTGCTTATTGTGCTGGGTCAAACTGTGCCATGAGTGGCACCATTGGAGAAATTTAAGGATATTGAGCTACAAACTGCTATGACATGCCTCCTTGGATGGGTTGCACAAGTTACACTAGTGGACTCTCTACTAGTTGCACAACTAGGTGGGGTCTTGCTTGAGAAATGTGTGGATGATTCTTGAGATTCTTGTTGCCATTGCATCTATTCTTGTTGTGACTTGAAGAATTGTTGTTGTTGAGCTACTACTACTAAAGTATTTGTTCCTAAACCTATGCTCCTTGTTAAAATTATGTAATCAAGGCAACTTGAGGAACATCTGATTCTTGCAGTTACTATGTGTGATATTTTTTAGTTGCATGCGTCAAGTATTCCTGTTGACAAAGAAGTCCTTGAGGTCTTACTTACTACCTCAATGACTATTCCTCGTGCTCCAAGACTTTACAAGTTAGAGCTTCTTACTTTACCATGCATTTCTTCTCTTTTGCTAAGTCATCTGCTTCAAGAACTTGACGTTTTGTGTAGTTTACAACATGAAGTTCTTGATTATAACCCATACGTATACCAGGCAGAACAGATTCTCATCAAGAGCAAAAGAACCTATCCTATGATGCTTTGCGTCCATGTTTCTCATGGTCTCTTGATTGTCCAGTCTTATGCAAGGCCAAAATTAGTGCGGATCATGCTACATGCTTACAAGAAGGCGAACGTTGCTCATCGTCAAGCTTGTCCAGGGATGGTGAAGGACAGCTTCACCAATCCGCTCTGCTACTTCTGCCACTCGACTAGATTAGCACATCGACTAATGCTCTGATTCCATGTTAGGATATGTAGGTTTGGAGTAAAGACTAATTCCCTTGTTTGTACATGATATTTTATTGTTTAGTAAACTAGCAAACATATCAAGAAATAGACATTGGAGAATGAGACTACAATAATCGAATAAGTCTTGATTGATTCAAAAGTACAAGTATGGTATATGAAATGCAAATCTTAATAAAGGCTACATATGAGCCCCACCATTGCTACTAGCCAACGCAAGGGGTAATGAGTCTTGATTGATTCCAAAGTACAAGTATGGTGTAAGAAAGGCAAACCCTTATTAAGGTACACATGAGCCCCACCATTGGTACTAGCCCACACAAAGGGTAATGCCTCATTAGGCCATGAAGGCCAACTATGCGAAAGGTCTTGGTCCAACACAATCTTGTAGAAAGAAATGCCTTTACGTTGTCAGGGATTCTTCCTTACTAGAATGGCAAAGCACTACCATCCTTATAGGGGTCTTTAGGGCAATCTTAAGAGAAACCTTGGTTTGAGGCCCTTTAAGATGCTAAGTATTGCAAGGTCATGACATGCAATATGACTCCTTATGAGATGCTAAGATGTGCGAGGGCCACTGCCTTCTTTCTTTGCGACACTAACGAGTTGACTACCAATCTTCTGTTAGAATCTTCCTTGAGTGCACAATGATATTCCTTAGCAATCGTGACCCCTCAATCCAGTAGCATGACATGAATTTGTCATAGCCAAAAATCACCATAGACGTCATGCTAGCATCATAGTCCGTCTCATAGATCTATGAGGATAGTACATCTTCGTAGTTGTACTCCTAGCATCTTGGCTCCCCATGTAGATTGTTCACGTGGAGAGTTGAGAAGAATGTTGTTTTGTGGCCACAAAGGGTCTGTATAAATGGTCCGTACCAGGAGCTTACACACTCCCTCATGCTACAAGTCCATTCATGCCATGGCCTTCGAGACCATAGCCCTATACAGCTGTTCGTCCCTACCTTATTTGAGCCATGTGAATCAGCCTTTGCATGCCACACATTATTTAATAGTCCAAGCACTTTAGGCCTGGTTGGCTTGTACCAAAAAGAAATGATCACGCCCTTGATCCTGGAATCCACCAAGAATATACTTTGTCCATGTATCTTCTTCATATTGCGGATCTGACTGCGCCATATCATAGCAGAAATCTAACACTCTCATCTCACCCACTAACAAAGCCAGCATAAAGAAGTACAAATCTCTACACAGAATACACAAATCAAGCCACATGTCTCAAATTATACTCCCCAGTTTTTGACAACTTTCCCAAAAAAAATACACAGTCATTATTGTGTACATAAGAAGGTTAGGGGAAATTGCAGATGATAAGAAAACGATATGTTCTAAACAAAAATATTCTCAATTTCCCTTATAAGACAATGTTTGACATCTCAAGTGTTCATGAGATGTTATGCATTCTCAAGGAAGTTTAATTCAAGAACAAAGACAAAACAAATTCCCTCAACTTCAACATTGGCCGGGTTAATGCCATCCTCCGAGAGTACAAAGAGCACACTATGACTGCTTGCTTTTAAAAGGAGGGGTAATGTATGCCGGACAGTGTCCATGGCACTGATTACGGCTTGTGGATTTCTTGAATTGTGGACTGTGGATTTGGACTTGACAGCAACACCGTGCAAGATCAACTAGAAAATGAGGTTGATCCATCAAGCATTAAGAAAGTATTTCTCGACTAAAGGTTGGACCTGCGGAGGGGAAAAGGTGATTGGAAATCGTCCTCAAGGACCAAGGCTTGACCCATGGACGACCCAACAAGGCCGAAGCGCGTCTTGGGGTCCAAATTGACAATGAGTCAAGGATCATTGAGGGCCAAGGGTGCTTTGAAATGGTGCTTGGGTGTGTTATTACTAGGATTGGGCGCTTCGGGCGGCTGTCGTTGCTGCTTATGGTGTTGACCAGCAACACATTGTCATGGTTCGCGGAAACGACTATCTCTCGACTGTTCCTTCACGGAATGATGCAATTCTTGGTGCATTCAAAAGCTGGGAAGATGAGCTACATCCCAACCTCGTATGATACTATGCACGGCTCGGCGACCCCCTGTCTCTTAGGATGTGTCTTCATGTACATGTAGTCTTGTGTATTGACACTTGAATAACAAGTAGAGTTTACTTCCACTGTGCCACACGTGTTCCTGCAGTACTTCAAGCTAGCCTTATGCTTCCACAAACTTAAGAAGGTGTGTATCAGCCTCCCTTTGGTCGTCGTTGCCGCCGGTTGGTGCCTACTCCATCTGGTTGAGGCTAGCACACCGCGCACAGTTCACACTTGGCATTAGAGCCATTTCTTAATCAGGGGGCACAATCATGTACGTGGCAACCTTTCCTGATAACCGTAGACCAGCACGCATCTTGTCTCTTAGGGGAATCTGTGTGTGAGGCCATCCATGCACTCCTGTGACAAGGCAATATTGAACAACTTGTTTAGGAAGAAGTTGTACAAGAGTCAAGGATGAATTCATCCGGCACATTCTTGATGACCACAACGTGTGACGCGTAAGGCAAGCTCGCCAACATGTAGGTCAAGATGGACCTATTTGAGAAGTAAAATTTGTACTTCAATCAAGAGCTCTCCTAGCGTCTAATGACAACACCAGTGACAATTGCTATTGCAATAATATAGGCGCCCGAGCCCGCCAAAGCCAGAGTTGTTCGACCCATCAAGGAAGGATGGACTAGCTTGGCACACTTGGATACTTGGTCTAGAATTGTACTTCAATGCAATCGGCATGGATGCTTGAAGGTAGGAGGCGCGCCGTGACTATGCTGTTACCCTCTTGAGAGGGGAATCATTGGATTGGTGGGTCGATGTGATGTGGTCCAATGCACATGGCAGTGGAGTAGGTGTTGAATTTGTGATGGAGGTAGTCAGGGTTAGGACTCTTGCTGCTAGGATCTTTGGGTGATCAACAGACAGCTTGTATAACAGCATGGAAAGGGTTGGGGAATCTGGATTGAAATCTTGATTGATGTGTAGTACAAGTATGGTACATGGAAAAGGCAAGCACGGTAGGCTAGCACAGCTCCTGGCCCACATAGCGACAACGCCTTGCTAGGCCCTACAGGCCGTCGTGGCAAGGGTCTTGGCGCCGTCTACAGGTTGACTGGCCTCCAGGGCAGCCTCCACCCAGGTTGGCAGGCCTTGCCAGGCTTACAGGGGCCTTGGAGGGATCTCCAACAGGGTCTTCGTTAGAAGCTCTAGAGTCAAAGTCTTGAGCAGGGCAGATTTCTGGCAGCGTGTTGCGATGCTGAGATGAGATTGAAGTGAGAGGAGCTTTGCCTTTTGTACCTGTGGTCCTGGCAAGTTGACCACTTGAAGGAGAAGCTTCCTTCAAGTGGTTCAAGTCAGCTACCCCTTGTGCCCTCAAAGGGGGAAGCTTACTTCAGGAGAATCTTCTTGTAGTAACAGTTTGTTGCTAACACCTGAACAAGTTCAGGAGGAAGATTCCTCCTTGAGGAAGCTTTGGTAGTTGTTCAGGTGTAGCTTCCCCAGGAGGTTGCTTGTCCTTAGGCCAATCTGTGCTAACCATTGATCCTGCCATGCTGCTACATCAGGGTCGCCGATCAGGTGTCTCTTGAAGCTCGCCTTTGACTGGCTCTTGTCGATTGACTGGCCCAGGCTCTTTGCATGAGGATGCTGATGTAGTGTAGTCTTGATGTTGAGGGTGCATGCCACCTGCCCAGTCAGTTGCGATGTTCCCTGACCACGGACGTTGCGCAGTGCTACGCAACGAGTAGCTCCCCTCCTTCCCATAGCTAGCTAGGGGCATGCGCAACCCCCTTGCGCATTCCAGCACACTTACAATATACTCCAGGCCCTTTAGGAACCCTTAGGGCTGGTTGCCATGATTTATCTGGTGATATTCCCAGTAGGTCGTGAACACGGGAATGTAAAGAAAAATCTGTATCTCCCCGTACAAAGCTCCGATTGCCGTGCCGTCTGCGCCTACTCACAGCTTAACACTAGCGCAATAGTCACACCACTCAATAGTAGGAATGGTCATTGTCATTGCGAACGTGACCAGGATATCAACCCCATGGGCCCCAACATGAAATAGTGGCAACCCTATCCTGAAATGGCTAACCTCGTGGAAGGCAATCACGTAATCGTTCATCAAGTGATTCATCGTTGGTGACGTGAGGAAAGTTGCGCCTTTCAAGCTACGTTGGCTTTGCCAAATAGGCAAAGTCGCTGACTACACCCGAAGGTTTTATGAGATTGTCGCAAACTGTTGCTTAGACTCGCACGTATCCTGCTTCCACTATAGAACCGGGCTTAAGAACGACACCCGCGCTATGACGGTGATACACAACCTCAATGACAACCTATGAGCAATGATCACAACAATTGAACGGTACAAATCGCTTGTGCAAAAGGCTTATGCCAATAACCACAACTCTTTTAGTGGTGGTTGTGACAAGCAAGCCGAATACGACAACACACACATATAGATTGGAGTGTTGCAATAGGGCAAATGCTACAACTATGGCTAGCTTCGCCACATTGCGCATGAATATTGGAGTCCAAAGAAGGGCAATTGCAAGGGTAAGTAGGAAGGGAAGGGGAAGAAAGCCACAAAGAAAGCAGAGAAAGAAACAAAGGAGTCGGGAAACGAGGAGAGCCGAGAGTAGATGGTATTACTCTTGGCTCCTCTCGGCCCAAACCGCCAATTTATCGCCCACTCAAACGCCTTGCGGCAATCAAGGGGGTTTCCAAACTCAAGGCATGGGAGGGGAGGTATGAGGTGGAGTAGCTCACACTTCTCTTGGAGGCACGAGTGAAGGGCGTCAAGGGGACGGTGGAGTCCAATGGATTGTGGTGAGTGCCAAAGCTTTGTGAGCAAGGATTGTGCTAAAAAATGGGGCCTTGCACTCACAAGCAAGAAGAGGACCGCTAACCAAGTGGATGACACAATTGAAGTGGGGCACCTGGCGTATCCCCTCTCCATTTGCCAATGGAAGCTTTGCATAATGATCGTATCCCGGGTGTGCCCAATGAAGGATTACGATGTGATCCTTGGTCGTGACTTCCTCAAGAAGAACAACTCCGTCGTCAATAGGGCGGCGTGCACCATCTTAGTCAAGCTTGGAGATGGCTATCCCTTAACTACATGGTCCACAAAAGAGGCCACGGAGGAGGAAGCGCCGCAGTAGTGGGTGCATCGCAAGGAGGAATTGGCAGAGCTGATGCTCAACTTGATGCATCTCAAGCGGGCAATTCAGAAAAGGGAGCAGATTTTCTGGCATTTGTGCGAGACGTGGAGGATATTCTTGATGAACCAAAGGACGTAGCACCTTAAATGAAGCATGTGGTAACTTGTGAGCAGCTAGGGGCCCAAGGCAAGTTCACCGTGGTGCTCGAAGGGTCTAGGAAGGTGTGTATGGAGTTTGAGGGCGTGTTCCGTAACACTCTCCTCGCGGATCTGCTATCAAAGCCGGACGTGGACCATCGCATCAACATCAAACTTGAAGCGCGCCCACTTTTTTGTATCGTGTACTACATGAGCAACGAAAAGTTGTACGAGCTGAAGAAGCTGGTGACTAAGATGATGGAGTACGGCTTTGTCTGCCATCCTCTTCTCCTTACACTACACTTCTCCTGTTTGTGTAGAAAAAGACGAGGGAGATGCGCATCTTCTTGGACTACCGGGCTTTGAATTAGTTTACTATCTAGGACTGGTACTCACTTCCATGAGCCGAGGAGCTCTTCATTCGGCTTCGTGCTGATCACTTCTTCACAAAGTTTGACCTCTGTTACGGCTACCAATAGATCTGCATCATAGAAGATGATGTGGAAAAGACGGCCTTTTGCACCCGCTATGGTCAGTACGAATTTCTTGTGATGCCTTTCTGGTTGACCAATACCGCCCACCTTCATGGCGGTGATGAACAACATCTTCAGGTCGTACTTAAGTGGTTAACCTCAACAACATTTTGGTGTATAGAAAGTTAGCGACAAGACATGAGGAGCATGTGAAAAAGGTCCTCAAAATATTGAGGAAGGATTTTTTTTTTGTGAAACTCAGTAAGAATGAGTTTGCAATGGGTAAAGTTTAATTCCTTGCGCATATCATTTCCAATGGACAGAATACCAAGGACTTGCGCAAATTTTTGGCAGTGCATGATGTGCAAGTGTTCCTTGATTCTTGCAACTACTACCGCAATCTCACTTGCAAGGATGGCGAGTGGAGTTGGAGGGTTATCAAACAAAAAGTCTTTCAGAATCTCAAAAGGGCTACGACCTTCGCCCTCACCTTGCATTTGGCCAATTGCGGCCGAGAGTTTGAAATGGTGACGGTTGCGTCTGACCTGGCCATTTGTGGGATCTTTTTCTAGGATTTTGGTAACAGGTCACAACCTCTTGCCTCCTACTCTTGCAAGTTGTGAAGGGCGCAATTGAACTACGCCACCCATGACAAGGAGATGCTTGCCGTGATTGCAACCTTCAAGAACTCGCTGTGCTAACTTAAGGCAAAGAAGTGCACGGTCTTCACCGACCACAACGCATTGAATTGCTTCAATAATTAGAGCCAGCGGCAAGCACGTTATGTGGAGTACCTTTTGTCGCATTTTTACTATGAGATTGTGTACCGAGAGAGTCGCATCAACTCTAACGATGCACTCTCACGAAGACCAAACCTAATGATGCGGGTCGCGTCTCTCATCATCCATAAAGATTCCTCCCTTGTGAAGCTCTTCATGGAGGGATATGAGGCGCAAGGGGAATAGGAGGCTTCGTGATTTTCTTTCGAGGCACCGTTTTGGCGGCGGCGCGGCATGAAATAGGTGGTGGTTCCTGCGGTACCGGCGCTTTGACAACTGATTCTGAAGGAGTGCCATGATAATGGCTGAAGAGGCCACTTCTTTGCCAATAAGACCTTGAATAAGGTGGCTTGCTTCTTTTGGTGACACACCATGTAGTCGGAAGTGGCTTAATTATATCGAAGTTGTGATGTGGGCCAACGCCACAAGGCACGGAGGACATGGACACCGGGTATCCTCCAACCCTTGCCCATCCCCAAGAAGCCGTGGCAAGACATAACCATAGATTTTATTACAAGTTTACCCACGACAGCGACAGGCCAGAATGCGCAGTTGGTGGTGGTGAATTGCTTCAGCAAGATGTTGCACTTCATTACAACGCGTGATACGGTGAGCGCGTAAGGAACTGCTTGGCAGTTCCTTGAGAACATGGTGCAACTCCATAGCATGTTGTGGTCCATTGTGAGCGACCGAGACTCGTGCTTCATGAGTAAGTTCTCATGAGAATTTGTGGAGTAGTACGACAACAAGGTGTAGCTATCGACCAATTTTCAACCCCAACCATAAATGCAAACGTGGTAGACAAACCAAACGCTAGAGCAGCTCCTCCGTATAGTGGGGTCATCCAGACGAGACAGCAAGGGACCACCAATTATAGATCGCTGAATAGGCAAACAACTCCTCCACGTCCGCCTCCACCTGTAAGGCGCAATGTAAGGTGGTAACCGGGACGGTGTCCCCCAAACCAATTAGTTTGCATGTTGTAAGCAACCTAACCGTGCTAGATTCTATCTCACATGACTTCAAGCAGATTTGACGACAGGGCATGCGTTGGTGAAGGCGCAAAAACAACCACCGTCGCATCGACGCCACGCTCAAGGTCGTTGACCGCGTTCTTCTCAATAGCACGCACGTCAAGCTTTGCGGGGTCCGTTCGGAAAAGTTGAAAATCCGGTAGCTTGGTCTGTTCAAGGTGTTCAAAATGCAGATACCCTTGGTGGCGGGATTGGCTCTTCTGCCTTCCATGCCCATCCATGACGTGTTTCACATCTCTAATTTCAACCTCTACCATGACCCAACCAGGCATTTTTAGGGAGGATTTCTGAGCCTACCCTTCCAGTGGTCATCGAGGGCGAGCAAGAGTTTGAAGGAGGCCATCCTCGACCATGGTCATCGTGATCGTGGATTGGAGTACCTTGTCAATTAAATGGGCTACAATGCAACCCACAACTGAAGGGAACCTCTTTGTGGAAGTTGTCATCAAATACGCTATGAGGTAAAGAAGTACATTAGGTTAAACAAACATTTTCATGATGAATGCATCTCGATTGTCAATGAGCAAGTCTCCAAGTTTACAACAAACTTTTCATCCCCTATAATTCAACCATTTAGATGAAATCTACATTAGCCATATGATTTCACACAAATATGTCATCAAGCGAGAATCAACATCTAATAACTCAAACATACGAGCGTTAGAACGGCATTGTCATGTACTCATCAAGATAGGAAGTTGTCTAAGAAAGGCTTGGCTTTTCACCCTAGCCATGACAGTGCTTGGGTAGTGGGGTATGGGGGTTATCATTAATTGATTGCACAACTACTAGTTATAACATGTGTAACTGGATACTTAGTAGTCAGTCTTTTGTTTGAGCAACAAGTTAGTACTTTTGCCTTCACATGAGTGACGCCTTTTCTTTTGAACACCTTTCAAGTATCTCCGAATGTAGCATTCAAACACATCTAAACACAAGCTTCTTTGTAGTAATCATTTTAGCATACTTCTAAGTACATATTCCGGATAGAATGGAAAGTACCTCCATGACCAAAAGTATGTTTTTTACATTCATTTGTTTCATTTCTGACTAAGGATGTGAACAAGTCAACTTACTATGTAGGAATATTTGAAATGAAATGGTTTTATCAGACTTTTGCCTCTCATGATCTTTCACATGTATTATAGGATAATCTCAAATAGATTCTAGTGGATGGTTGTGAATGAAACAGACATGAATCAATTGATTTTATTCTCATGATTTTACACTAGATCATACTTTCATCCACAAAACAATCAATTTCTTCTTTGCCTCTATATCTAATGCCTATTTACACTTCTAATTGAAATTCACAAATCCCACCAGAATGTTTTCTTAGGTACAGAGAATCATACATTTCTGATTTTTTCAGCTCATGGAAATAAAGCATGATCATGTTGTATAGTAAGACATGACCATTTTTTAAGGTCCCGCCTTCACGGCTCTTTGCGGCAGTATTCTCTTTGTTCTTGACAATGCGTACACCTCTCTTCATTAGCTACCCAAGTGAAAGGAGGTTGAAAACAATCTCATGGATGTGTAGCACGTATCCAAACATGACTTGGGCACCTTGGTACCCTGTGGCTATCATTTAACCCTTTCTTAGCACTAGAACTTGCTTGTTTCTGGAAACTATGACAAAGTCCTTAGAGCAAGGTAAGAGTTTGTGGAGGTGGGCCTTACCAAAATTGACGTGGGATGTGCACCCACTATATAGGTACCACAGGTATGTTGAGAAAACCAGTTCATTTCTTTCCATGTTTGATAACTCAAACATGGACCTCATGAATTCATACCGCTTCCTTGTACCTCCCTCTATTGTCTACTTCTCTAAACCCTTCTCATTCTTTTTGGCTTGATTCAGTTTCTCATCACTCTTATGTTCTTGCTCTCCTAATACGTTTCTTACTTGCATTGTCCATCTTACTAGATCCTCATCCCATAGGAACAGTTTGTAACATTTCTTCACGTTCCTTGGTTTTTCACAAAAATGACACTACAATGCAACGATTGACCATGGCCTTTAGTCATGCTAACTTTTCAAGCTTACGTTTGGCTTAGACTTGGCGCATGAGGGGTCTGAGGCTGGATTCATCAGTGCCTGGCTCTCCTCCAATGTCTAATTGGAGCTAACTACAACTATGACACGTTATTTCATAGATTTGGTGAGAATATGTTCTTTTTCTTTTGTGACCCGTTGGTCACGCTCTTCACCGAGAAGCATCTTGAAAATGTATGCTTTTTTCAGTTCACTCTCATGCTTGAACTTAAGCACCTTTTACATGTTGTCCTAGACATTATGCGGGCCATTGAGGAGGAACTTCATAAAGACGGGTTCCAATACTGCCACATCCATCATTATGGGTTGGTTATGTTATCGCTTTTCTTTGTTGATGTCAATAATTCAAAGTAAAGCAAGACAATTCTTGCATTGTACAATACAATACAAGCATTGTATACTTGTATTGAAGCATAGAATGCTTCAATGCTGCATTTAAGCACTGTACGCTTCAATGCAGTCGAACATATTGAGGCTGATGTTTGAAAGTTATGTTAGAAGGTGGGATTTGAAGGTAAAGTCGTTAGAATTGTAGTTCTTAACAAAGTAGGAGCCTACTTGCTTTGTAGTGTTTGCCATGTCCTTATACATCTCAATTGCTTGTTGGATATGATAAGTCCATGGGTTCTCTAACATCATGAATGGAACTTTGTTGAAGTAATTTTACTCTAACACCAAGTGTGGTGATGATCCCAACGGTGGAGGTGCGTAGTACTTAGTGTACAACTTTGAGATGACATGAATCTAGGCCACATGCTTGAGTTTGTGTGTCAAATGATGGAGATTCTCTTTGTGAAAATAATCAAGCTTGACCTTACATAGTTGTAAGGTAGCTATTGCTGGGGGCATTGTGTCCTCAAGTCCTTGGTACACCTTGCCATGTAGAGGGACTTGGGGGCCTTACACTCGACAGTGCTACAGCGTGTGCATTATTTGATGAGCTTGGAACAATGACACAGCTTGCACAAAAGTGGGGTGTGCCATGTATGCTTGTATCAAAGGTGCCTATTGTGCTAGTTGAAACTTTGCCATGAGTGGCACCACCAGAGCAACTTAAGGATATTGAGCTAAAATGTTTTGTGACATGCCTCCTTTGATAGGTTGCACAAGTTACACCAGTGGACGTTTGGCTATTTGCACAACTAGGCATGGTCTTACTTAAGGAAATGTGCGGATGATTCTTGAGATGCTTGTTTCCATTACAACGATTGCTATTGTTACAAACAAAAATGTTGTTGTTGAGCTGTTGCAATTGAAGTAGTTGTTGCTGACACTATGCCCCTTGTTGTTAAAGTTCAATAATCAAGGCAACCTAAGCCACATCTGACTTTTGCAATTACTACGCATGAGATTATTAAGTTGCATGTGTTTACTACTCCTGTTGACGAAGAAGCCCTTGAGATCCCACTTGCTACCTCAATGCCTATGTCTCATGCTTCATGTTTTGACAAGCTACGGCTTCTTACTCTACCATGCATTGCGTCTCTTGTGCTTTGTGCTTTGCCTTGAGAACTTGACGTTGTGGGCAGTCTACGACATCACGTTCTTAATCCTAACCCATACGCATACCATGAAACACACATTCCCATCAAGAGCAAAAGAACATATCCTATGATGCTTTGCAACCATGTTGCTCATGGTCTCTTGATTCTCTTTTCTTGTGTAGGCCAAACATTGCAAATGTCGATCCCGCTTCACGCTTAGAAGAAGGCAAACATCGCTCCTCATCAAGCTTGTCCGAGGATGGTGAAGGGTTGCTTCACCAATCTGCTCTACTGCTATTGCCACTCGACTAAGTAAGCACAGAGCCAAATGCTCTAATTCCATGTTAGGATGTGTTGGTTTCTAGTAAGGACTAAGTCCCTTGCTTGTACATGATATCTTATTGTTCATCAAGCTAGCAGACAAATCCAGGGATGGACTTTGGAGACTAATAATGTGACAACTAAAGAAACCTTGATTGATTCCAAAGCTTAAGTATGGTCTATGAAGAACAAAGCCTAATAAAGGCTTCACATGAGCCTTGCTTTTGCCACTAGCCCACGCGAGGGGTCATTCCTTGTTAGGTCATCGTGGTTGTCAATGTAAATAGTCTTACTACAACACACTCTTCTAGAAAAAAATGCCTTTACGTAGTAAGGAAGAAGCCCTCTGCAGGGCTTCTTCCTTACTAGGATGGCAGAACACTACCACTTTTTCAGGGGTCTATAAGGGCAAACTCAAGCAGAACCTTGGTTTGAGGCCCTTTGAGATGCCAAGTAATGCAAGATTAAGACATGAAAGACGACTCCTTGTGAGATGCTAAGATGTGCGAGGGTCACTTCCTTCTATGTTTGTTACACTAGTAGGTTGACTACCTTTTTTGCTGGTAGAAGTTTCCTTAAGTGCACAGTGAGATTCCTCAACAGTTGGAAATCTTTAATCCTATAAACTCAAATGAATGTGTTTGAGTTGTAGATCACCATAGCCGTCATGCTAGCATCATAGTCGTTCTCATAAGTCTATAAGCATTGTGTATCTTCGTAGTTGTAATCGTTGCATCTTGGCTCACCATGCAGATTGTCCAGGTGACGGGTTCAAAAGCATGCTGTTTTGTGTCCACAAAGTGTCCATGTACATGGTCCGTACCAGGAGATCACACACTCCCTCATGCTAGGAGCCCAGTCATACCGTGGCCCACCAGACCATAGCCCTATACAGCTACTTCTCCCTACCCAACTAGAGCCATGTAAATCATCCTTTTGATGCCACACAATTTTCAATAGTTCAAGCACTTTAGGCCTGGTTGCCAAACATGGATTGGCTTGTACACCAAAAACATTCTTCAATGCCAAGATCTTGGAGTCCTCCAAGAAAATACTCACTTTGCGTATCTTCTTCCAATTGCGGATCTGACCACGCAATATCAGAGCACAAATCTAGCGCAGTCATCGCACCCACTAACAAAACCAACATAAAGAAGTACATATATCTATACAAAACATACAAATCAAGCCACATGTATCAATTTATACTCCCCCATTGCAAATGAATCAAGCCTAAAAAATATGCAGTAAGTATTTTGTACATAAGAAGTGCAAGCGCAATGGAAGAAGGTAAGAAATTTCTAAAGATTTTATAAAATTTGTATGACAATGTTTGACATCTCAAGTGTTCATGATATGTTATGCATTGTCAAGGAAGTTGAATATAAAAATAAAGACAAAACAAAAATAACCATAGAATACTCTTCTTACTTGACAATGTAACCCGAGTTTTTACTTTCCAAAGAGAAGGGTAACATTTGTCTTTTTCATGTAGAACGTAAAATTGGATCAAAGTGTTCATCCCTTGAAAAGAGTTTAAGACGTGCTACCTTGAATTTTTAGTTAGCTTCAAATGATTTTTCACAGCAGTCAAGATGTCATTGTCAAGGGCAATTGTCGCACTGTGAACAATTGTATGTCCATGCAAAGGGAGTTGTCCACTCTATGTTATAGATCGAATATTCTAGATTTTACTACCTTTGCTACCGTCAGCACAAATAATCACCACTCCCTTAATGGAATGTCTTTGTCCATCAATGCCCATGCAAAACATGATTGTGATGTTGAGAAGCACAAGTTTTAAAAACTTGCGTCTAGTCTTTAAGCTGCATATTCGTTTTGTTTATGATTGACCTCTATAATGAGAGGGTACCATAAATGAATGTGGATGTTGGAGAATGCCGATTGATTACTGGAATTTAAGAGAAATTTTTATCTATTTTATGGTGTTGATATTCCAATCCAGATATGTTGAGATAGGTTGGAAGTAAAAAATTGTCCTCGGAAAGGAAATGTCACAAAGGGAAACAAATCATGAAACGGTCCTCACGTTCATGCATATTATCGCATGAATTTGACAAAATATCACATCGCATTGTAATAATGGAGCTTGAGTTTTGCGCTTATTCCATACTTGGTTATGTTCATCAACGAATAAACTAGACCAATACATTTTTTTTGTTTTCTAGGGGTGGAAGGGGGGAATTTTGTTCAACACGTACCAAACCATTTTCCAAAGTGCAAAAGTGTATTGGTTGAGTGTATAAAACTATGTGTGAGGGGGCAGACAAAGCAAGTTCACAAATGAATCTTCAAGAGAGAAACATGAAGAAGTTGACTACAACCCTCCTCATATATTGGTGTGTACATATCATAGTCTATCAGATGCACGTCTCATTACACTTTTAACGTACAATACGGGAGGAATGAGGGGGGGTATAGTACATGTCGAGACATTGAATAGAAATAGCATAACTGGGTTCGCGACTAGCAAAATCAATCTACTAAGTCGATGTCATCGTACACATGCACAAAACATTGTCTGAGTTCCCATTTTAATTGGTCATCAGTGAACATTTGTCTTGTGATACTCATGCTTCGAGAACATTCACCCTTAGATTTTATCAACTAATACACTTTGTATTTGGTGAGAGGGTGGTTCAAGCGCTCACTCAACACCCAAATCGTAGACCTAATCCACCCCCCTATAGAAATCAAAGTGTGTATTGGGCATATGAATTGGGAGGTTTCTCTGGGTGGAATCAGCTACGATGTAATAATGTATTCATGGGAGAGAACTTTAGAAGAACCTTTTCATCGCCTCAGTATCCCATACACTTGTGAACTCTTAGTCATATACACCAAATACACCTCACAACAAACACCTGGTACATTTCGCGAAGTTTGTTGGGGGGGTTGAGGGAGTGTGGTTCATTTTGGAATGAGAATGAGGTTTTTTCCATCCAACTGTGAAACCCTTTCTAACATCAAGTCATAGACTAGGCTTGATGTCCAAAAGTTGACTTAGGGTGGAAAATGATCCAATCAAATACTCTTGCATGACCCTTATAAATGTTGATAACTAATCTATATTTTACATCAAAAATGCATATTATTTTGGTTTCCAATCAGAAAACAAGAAGATGATGAACATTGACATCTAAGTGAACAAACCTAAAAGAGAACACATACCACTTTCTCGAAAACTTCATACAAAGTGGTTCTTAATACGCACATCCAATAGTGTCAAAAAATCCATCATTAATCATACCTCTACTACCTATATTCACATGACCCCACTTTCCCACCCCCCCTCCTCCCTTGCCCAACATTTACAATTTAGAAGCAAACACATCTCTAGAACAGCATACAAAAGTACATATCTTACTGCACTTACCATGGACCAAGTAATGAACCTCCACCTACACTCCCAACATACACGTTTAACCAATTTTCCCCTCTACGTAACTACCACTAACGACAAATGTCAAAATAACAGATAGAAGTGTACATCACTACCCACAACAAACACATTTGGAGACATTTGAACTTTAATGCACTAAATGAAGTGTGCATGTGTGTGTCGGGCATTTGCATGCCCTACACACACATTCCACCTCCACCCCCTTTCTTTCCCCTCCCAGCCAGCTTTGATCACATCATGGAAGATAAAATGCCTAAAAACAAATTTCCAAACACAAACCACACAACTAACCGTACACCTCCACTTCCACTTACCATATGAACAGGTGGCCCCTTTCTCCTCAACACAATCACCATATACCACATCTCCTAAATCAACATAAAGAAGTGTACATGCATACAAATAACCAAAACACCAAAAAATACAACTCCATGCATACTTCCCATATACACTGTCCACCCCCACCTTCCTCCCGCCAAACTACCATTAACCAACCTCAAATACATTACTCAAAGCAATACACAGAAGGAGAAGCTTGCACACACAACCCATACATATGGCCATACATCTCAACTCACACTTGCCACATACACTTCCCACCCTCCTCCCTCCCCCCCTTGAGATTTATCACCAATGAACCTCAAGCATATCACTTAGACAAACATAAAAAAGACGAATTATTGCACATGAGCCATAAACATAGTCGTATACCTCTACTTCCACTCCCCAAGAACACTTTCCACACCTCCACCCGACCACCACTTACCACAACATTTAGAACAACATACACAACTGAATATCCATGCACAAAGGCTACACATCCCACTATACACATGCAATTATAATCCCCACATACACTTTCCATGCTCCTCCCTATATTATGTACCCAACAACAAGTACTAAAGCCATTAAGATAATAAACTCAGGAGTATCTTACATGGAGACTTCTTTTGTAGTTCAAAACAACATGCACACTTAATCTAGTGCATTGAATTTCTTTGGTTATTTTTCACCTCTTAAAAGTAGGTTAACTTCCACAATGACTACTATCTACACATCATGTTCATTGTACTCTTACCACTGTATGGTAGCATATACACTCCATAGGTGGTTCTTGGACATATAAATAGAATTGGAGAAAAGGAAAGGAGATTGTGTTGTTTTCTTTGGTTCTAACTTTGTCCACACTCATCTCCAACAATAACAAAAACCATGGGTGAATGAGGTTGGTTTTGGTGTTGTCATTGTCATTTGTTATGGAATAGTGAATGAAATGGTTGAGGGGCATCATGATGTCTCTATAACAGGCATGAAAATAATCAAGTAAAAGTCATGCAACATCATCACATAAACTGCACCATATGAGTTGTCAACAACTCATATGGTGCAGCTCATGATGTAAGGGCAACAATTACGTAGTGGCTGTTTGACTTGTCTATCATAGATATTCACTATGGTCTTGTCGGTTAGCATCTTGTCCTTGTCTTATCAGTAGTGGTTGGCTTCATATTTCAAGGTTTCCTTCTCCATTGCTTTGGTTTAGGATCGCTGTGTTTAAGTTACCATGGTGCCTTAAGGGAACCATCGTGAGTGTAAAAGGAGAAAACTGTAATGTTTTGAATCACTTTAGGCTTCTGGATCATGGTTGAACCATTTTGATGACATCAATCATGCATGACTTGCAGTCCTTCCTTCTGTGTTTCTACCCAAATTGATTATTGTCTTGACTTTGGAAAATATGCTGCCAATTGGCCCACCTTCTAATAGTGTGTCACCATACACCTCGTCTAAACATTATATGTCACCATATGCCTCATGTTTTATTTCGGCTTCATCACTCGCCTTGTAGATAATACCAAAGGTCAAGAGGAACCTTTCATGTACAACGTATTTTGGATTCTAACAGAGTATTTGACACGGTTTTTTTCTTTTGTGCTTTTGATTTATGAAGGAAGGGTCTTTGGTCTCTGATGATTTGTTGTTACTCAAACAATTCATGTATAACAGTTAACATGTTTTCCAATTTTGAAGAAAAAGGTAAAAGTTGTTTCACATTAGGAACTTTTCATTGTGCTACGATGGAATTCCATTGACACCCCCTTCTAGTTTGTCATTGTGGATCGCCTCTCCCCCTCGTACATTCTTTATGTTAATGTGCTTGCATTGAAAAGACAATTGTATTCTTGGTATTCGTTCACTTTGATAAGTGCACATAAGAACTTCACAAACATTATACAATAAACATGTTTGGTCACTTTCTCTGAAAGAGAGAATCTGCTGACACTTGAAACAAGATGAACCTTTACTCCATGGGGCATATCATGTAAGAGCATTAGCATCCAGGGCACATGAAGACGCTTGTTTTGAATATGGTCGTGATGCAATTCTGAAAAATGGTGTGAATGATGATGTGTTTCTGACACTGTGGTAATGGCCTCCTCCACACTACCTTGTAACACTTTGAGCTGCGTCCAATGTGTTCGGCAGATTACATAGGATGAACGGGTCGAATTGCTTCGGATTAACCCCTCACACCGGATTGCTTTATGAAATTTCACAGATTCATGCATGAACGCTTTTTGCACGTCTTTTGACGAGTCCTTGACTACGCAGGCCCAGGCTTTCGGTTCGCACTGTCAAAAAGAGGGGGGAAGTCCTTTTGCGCCTGACTATTTGCTATGAATTGCTAGACCCTTGTGGGTGTAGCAATTGCTAGCAACTATTCGGTGGCTGAAAACGTGGCAAGAAAACTTGAATTTTCCAACTTGCTCATGTAGCATGTTTGTTCGCAATCGTCTCCGTGCGCCTCGTTAGCGAGCGTGCATCTGAAATGGGGGAAGAAACAATTGGCACACGTTCACCGCCAGAGGCGGATTCACACGGATTTTGAATAGAGTCCACCGGCAGCACAAGGTGCGCCATCAAACATGCGCATGTTTAATCTAGCGTCGCAAACTGCGCATCTGAACTTGTGCTGAACCCTTGCTGTGCGCCAATGAGAGGCCACTTGCATTTCATACGGTGTGAAGGAGGCCAAAGTTTGATGCGTTAGTCCGGAAAGAGTGGTCCCTTGCAATTTTGCCCATATTGATTTCCTTACATTGCTCGCATGGATGGATCCCTGAAGTTCTATCGAACAAGTAAACTCTGGTATTCTCTACAGCCCGGGCAAGTGGATATTCGATTTCGTCAATGAAACAGGTCACCTCTTCTCTGAAATGACGTAGGAATGTTAGTTGTGTATCCGGTGAAGAAGCACGCCGGTCTTCATTGCTCAATACGAATCTTGAGCCGAGTACGAAATTAATTGAAGTTCTTCGATCGTACTTTCCTCTTCAGACAACGGCGAGGATCTTCCCTCGTTTAATCCTCTTCCTGTATAATTTACGCCCAAGGGTAGATCCAGGTTGTTGTCTTATCCTATTCGTTATTGGATCGAACTATTGGACATATACTTCTCTTGTGTTCGTCGAATGATGCGGACAGTGGATCCTACCTCTCTTCTGGACGATTGTCCAGGCTGCCCGTTCGTATATACCATCTGTTGTCCGACGAGTGCTTAGTTTTGCCCTATCAAGGGACCTATCATTCTGATAAGAATGATAGGTCCCTTGATAGGTCCCTTACCCAGCGAACATCAGAAAACGGCTTGGATTGTGTTTTTAAAAATCCCTCGGAAATCCCGTCCGGCCGTGGATATGAGCGGATTTTGCTATTCGGTTGGGGTATTAGCTAACCAGCCTAATTATTATAAAATCTATTTCTATTATTTTCAGAGCGGCTGTGGATCACACTCAACTGTTGGATGATGTCCTTTGTTCATTCTGTGCATCCGATACATTGGGTGCGCCTGGTTGTCGCTGAAATCGGTCGTTAGGGCTCCTCAACGATCGATTTCAGCGATGACCGCAACTTCCTGTCCGCGTTGCTTTCGCCTTACAGTTGTCTAGGTTGCGTAGCTCGGCACTCCATGTTGATACGTCCGGATAAGTTGCCCCTCCTCCAACAATCCTAGCGGGCCCTACACAGAACACGGATGACTCAACGGAATCGGCCCATCAATCCCCATCTCCACCAATCACGTGCGAAAATCAGTAGTTTGAACCTCGGCATGCGTCCGCGTTCGGGAAGAGACGCCCAGGACCTAACCGGCTGCGTGAGTCTTCTGACCGGCGACGATAATGACTGCTAGGCGACCTGCAATTCGTGGACTCAACATGTCCTTCAACAAAGTGCGCAACGAACTGTCCGATAGCGTCCAACAACCGATTTCAGCGACAACCAGGCGCACCCATTGTTTCCTCCTTATTTTCTGCTCAGTTGAATACTTGCCATCCAGGCCCTGTTGTGTTTCTTTTGAGCACTGAGGTGGTTTCATTTCGCTCTGTGTCGTGTTTGACTGTTTGACTACTGTCACCCTACACCCGTCCCTCGAACAAATGATGGTGAGGCTTGTTCGTAGACAATACTATTGTTCGTGATGGACAGGTTCTGATCGATTTTCATTTATCACCCTCGAATTATCGATCTGTCGTGAATACTGTCATCTGATACAATTAGTGGTGAGTCGAAAATGAACCGGTCTTTCATGAAATGGTTCAACTTTATACGACTAGTCGGCCATTGAACTGGGGGGAGCGACGATACCTCGCTTGCAAATTACTGTTTTTTTTGCATCTGGATTCGGCAATGGAGGAATGAAATCGAGCTTTCCGACGACGACCGACGGAACGGCGTCAGTGACCGACGAAATGCCGTCGATTTTGTAGTTGTTGTTCGAGGTCTCTCGCCGGTGACGCTAGACGAGGTCACAACGGTGGAAACTCTCTCTCTGAAAGAAAAACGTGTACCCGTGCTTTACAGGACCTTCACAAAGTCGCAAAACGACATTGCGACTCCTTCGCCTTGACCATGCATGACTGCCGCTTGCTCATTTATCTGTTCGCGTCAAGAACCCTCCCGGTAAATTTGCACGAAGCAGCAGAAGTTTACTTTTTAGTTTGTCATCCTTCTTAGAAGACAGATGTTTCGTTTGGTTTCAAACCAGTGCAGGTTTTCACTCTAACAGCTTGGTCTAGCTGTCATCTGTCTGGCGATCGTTCCTCGCTACTGTGGATGACAACTAAATCAGGAAATGGGCAAGGTGGAAACGTGGCCAGAGACTGTTTCTCGTCAACTTCCGAGATCAGAAAATAGACGACATCGGTGGGCCACACACGGCTACGATCCCAACAATGCGGATCTCTCGTCACCACACCACACTTTTGTCCCGTGACTGGCCAGAATCTTCGCACAACCTCGCCAGCGGCCGAGGCGGCTGCTGTTCGTCCCATTCTCAACTAGCCCCCCCTCCCCCCCCGCCCCCCCCCACCTCTTCTACTCTCCACCCTTCA
>SZWC01024258.1:14784-24883 GCA_023375785.1 Penium margaritaceum
GGTCAAGGACCCCTTGTGCTGCGGACACTGAGGCAGCCATGGGGATGGGGAAGAAGGAAAAAATCCCCTGTCACTGGAAAAAAATCCCCGCCGCACAACCTGTTGCCGCACAACCTGCCACTGCTCAACCTGTTGCTCCTGGCGAAGTCCACGGAAGGGTCGTAGTGGATGACCCTGCGGGTGTGCCAGCGGTTGAATGACCTAGCGAGAGCTGCAGGTGTAGTAGCGACGACTTGCGAGGGACCTGCTCTCTGTCGTGAGAGCAGGAAGCGAGGAGGGGAAGCGAGGCCTTAGCAGTCGCAAATGTTTCGCGGTCGTGGAGGTGACGATGAACTGCTGTCCTGGTGAAGGCGACTGCCACAGCAACCGCGAAGTGCCCCAAAAACTATAATAGTAGGGGGACAGCAGCCGCGGCTGCTGAAGTAGTCGCGACGTTCTCCAAGAGACTTCGGAAAAATGAAAAAAGTTCTGAGGCCTCAGAAACCCCCCCCAAAAAAAGGTCGGATGCCGACATGCGCTGCAAAACTGCGCGCGTCGACATCCCCAGATCGATCAGATCGAGATCGATCGACCCGCGACCCGGATCGAGCGGGTCGAATCGATCTCGACCTCTGAGATCGAGGATCTAAGTCAACACTGATCGGTACCCACCTCAAGGGGTACCCCTCTTCTGTACCGCGGTACCGTACCGCTGTATGGTACCGCGGTACTTCAAAACACAAAGCAACAGTCGCAAAGTTGTATTTGAAGTCACCGTTTTTTAGCCTGTTCTACACATTTGCAACAGATTTTTACTCAATTCGCGCTAAGATTTTAGTATTAATTAATTTCCCCACTCTAAAAATGAGTTTTGCAATCGACGGTACAGGATGTGCCGCGGTACGACTGGAATACCGCGGTAGTTTACTAGTCCCGTTGGTAACGCGGTAGCGGTACCGGTGTCGGTATTGACCCGCCAAAAATCTTGTGTACCGCGGTACGAGTACCGTGGTACTCGAGTACCGCGGTACTTTGGTACCGCGGTACTCAATACCGCGGTTTACCATCCCTGGGTGAGCGGGTGGGCAAGGGAGGGAGGGAGGGAGGGAGGGAGGGAGGGAGGGATGCTGGGATGGAGGGAGGATGGGCTGGCGATGAACCTGTTAAAACGATCTTCAATTTCAATGAAAACAATCGATCAATTCGGGTATCGGCGGGATCGTAAATTGTTGGAATTGGAAATCGTTAGGATCAAAACTCGTGAGCTTGATCCAATTCGATTTCAATTTGGCCTCGTGGCACAAGTATTCAGTTCGATTCGATTCGATCTGATTCCTGATTTGATTTGATTTTCAAGTCGAAATTGAATGACACAAAGTGTGCAATTTGCAGTATTTTTGAGACATGAGGCCAAAAGGTTGCAAATCCGAGCAAGGCATGGTAGCACGAAGGCCATGAAACTCATTCCTTGTATTGCCCTCCATTGTCTGCAACAAAATTGTCAAGTTCTAGATCGGCAAATTTCAATCTGATTTTGATCTGGGGTTCTGAGGGAGCAGTCCGATTCAATTTGTGATCGAGCCAATATATACATATATGTACATATATGTATGTATACATGTACATATACATGTATATATAAATGTATGTATATATATGTATATTTTTTCAATCAATTTAATCGAATCACAAATCGTTTAACAGCACTAGCGGGCGAACGGGCAGGCGGGCGAGGGGGCGGGTGGGTGAGGGAAAGAGGGGGGAGGGGAGAGGGGATGGGGATGAGGATGAGGGGGGCAGCGAGCGTGCAAGCACGCGTGCATGCATGCTTGCAATTGTTTAAGTGTGTGTGGATGTGCGAGTGAGTGCGTGCGTGCATGTGTGCATGCGTGCCTGCGTGCGTGGGTGCGTGCATGCATGTGCATGCATGCGTGCATGCGTGCATGTGTTTTTCACTGAACGAGTGAGTGTGTGAGGAAGTGCGTGAGTGCGTGGGTGGGTGGGTAAGTGGGTGGGTTGGTGGGTTGGTGGGTTGGTGGGTGGGTGGAGTGAGGGCATGGGGAATCCGGGGACTGTGGGAGTGGGGGAGTGGGGGGGTCAATGATGGCAACATGGGCGCCTTACGTCACCCCAAAGTGAATAAGGCCCTTCAAAATGAACTTTCTCTGTTGAGATTTCTGTGAGTTCCCAACCTATGGGCACCCAGTGTAGGCGTAGGCATCTCAGAGCAGCAAAGGAACAAAAAATGACGGAATTGAGACAAAGTTTTGGGGGAGAGAGAAGTTTGTGATGCGGCGAGAGAGTCGAAAATGGACAGTCAATTGAGCATATCGGTTTCGGCCTGAGTGGGCCTTCGTCAGTGCTCTACTCAAACTGAACAGAACGACATTCTCATATAGCCGCAAAGCATAGGTAGGTGGGAAAAGGACAGAACCTAGGTATGACATCGAGGTCCCTCGGACGGTGTCCAGGTGACCAGGTCAGCCCGTGCATCGCGACAGGACAATGCAATAGCTTCGCACAGGAGGTTCCGAGGCTGCGCTTGTTTTTTTTATGGTCGGTCGGGTCTTGAGCCTGGACCGGACCAAATAAGTGCGCAGCTTGCGAGGTAGACGCCAGGCCAATATAGCTCGGGGTGGGAACACGGCAGGATTGTATTTTTCTAAAACGCTTTGCAAAGCGTTTAGAAAAATATAGTTCCCAACCTATGGGCACCCCACGAGGACCCATTTTGTCCAAATGAATAAGGCGCGCCTTATTCCATCACTGGGGGGAGTGAGTGATTGAGTGCAGGATATAGTGAGCTAGTGATCGAATAAGCAAGCTGATGGAGTGGGACTGCGAATGCAGTGGTGGGTGGGTTGGCAGGTTACTGCTTGAGCCGTTGCATGAATAACACAGGAGGTAACAGGGGAGGGAGAATGAAGGACTATGTGAGCGGTTTTATGCGTGCTCACCTGGCCCCATTGGATGAAATTGAGTTTGCAAGAGCCAAAGGTACTGACCAAGGCCATGTCAAAGCCTTGATTGGTTGGTTGGTCCTGACCAACCAGCCAAGTTTTAACGAACCAGCTAAGTTTTAATAAACCAGCCAAGTTCTAATCAACCAGCGAAGTACTAACCAACCAGCCAAGTACTAACGAACCAGCTAAATACTAACCAACCAGCGAAGTACTAACCAACCAGCCAAGTACTAACCAACCAGCAAAGTACTAACCAACCAGCCAAGTAATAACTGACCAGCCAAGTACTAACCAACCAGCCAAGTACTAACCAACCAGCCAAGTTCTAACCAACCAGCTAAGTACTAACCAACCAGCGAAGTACTAACCAACCAGCCAAGTACTAACCAACCAGCTAAGTACTAACCAACCAGCAAGTACTAACCAACCAGCCAAGTTCTAACCAACCAGCAAAGTACTAACCAACCAGCCAAGTAATAACTGACCAGCCAAGTACTAACCAACCAGCCAAGTTCTAACCAACCAGCCAAGTACTAACCAACGAGCCAAGTTCTAACCAACCAACCAAGGACTAACCAACCAGCCAAGTACTTACCAACCAGCTAAGTACTAACCAACCAGCCAAGTACTAACAAACCAGCCAAGTAATAACCAACCAGCCAAGTACTAACCAACCAGCCAAGTACTAACAAACCAGCCAAGTACTAACCAACCAGCCAAGTACTAACCAACCAGCCAAGTTCTGACTAGGGTGGGGATATTGCCCACATAATGCTGGTATTGCATGGGTACATGGCGATACTTACAAAGGAACAGTATTCTTATCAGCATCAAGCAGATGGCCGCTTGATACCGGCAAGGGCGGCCGCATTACTAACTCAACAGGTCGATACTGGTATTCACTGGCGAGGATGGGGGGACTGACGGGCTGGCTGGTGGCAACCAGGCAGCCCATCGGCTCCCGTTTCTGTTAGTAGTCGTCGACCAAGACCGACAACTACTACCGGGCTGTCGAGATTTCTTTTTACTTCAAGTTCAATTTGTTTATGTGCACATGATATCATGACAACATGGTGGGGAGGACGCGAGATTCCTTCGCGCCACCTCAAACAAACAAACAGGGTTCGCGGGCAAGACCCCTGTGGCCAGGACCGCTACACGGTGGGGAGGATGCCAAAGTCCTTCACAACACATCGAACAAACAATCAGGGTTCTCGGGCAAGGCCCTGTGGCCAGATCCGCCACAAGAGTGCAATGGGAAACACCTCCTACAGATCTGGGAGCTAGGCTTCCTAGAATGTCGGCTCCACCCCGAAGAGGGCTGAGAGTGTGAGGAGGGAGCGCACGTGTCCTTGGCGCGTAATGAAGGCCACCTTGCCAGTGAAGGGGGCCGAGACTCTGGCGTGTGTGGAGACGTAAAGCCGAATGGCAACGCACTGGGTGGGGGATCCCCGCGATGGAGGCACGCTGAGCTAGGACGCTCATCGCTCGCTGTCTCCAGTGCGTAAGGGCTCCGCCGAGCATTGTCAAGTCCCGCGAGAGAGGCAGATCTTGGCCAAGCGGGTCAAGAACACCCAGTCTTCCAGGCCTCTCAAGGTCTCCCACGGCAGGGGACGCAGGTGGTGTCCTTGCCGCGGAGCCGCCCTGTATCGCTCAACCTTCTCCTCAGCAGCCGGGAGAGCCTGACCCGGCCCTGTGGCTCGATGTTCCTGTGCATCTACTGTCGTGACATCCAGCACCCACGTGGTGCCGAGGTCGTGGTCCACCAAGGTGAGGTCCGGTCGAAGGTACCCCCACCCTCCCGGCGAACGCAACACGTCTGTCGAGAGAGAGACGGTGTTCCCTGCATACATATGCGATCTTGTCGCGGATGGCGTTGTGAACATGCCAGATTGCGCCTCCCTCCTCATGGTGAGTCACAATAGCAGGCTCGAGGGGGTGGACCTGTACCTGCTCCACGTGTGCGAGGGGAAGGACAAGCCAGAGCTGTGCACGGAGCCGAAAATCTGCCGCAGGTGGGAAAGTCCGGTCGTCCTCCCCCGATCGTGTGGCCTGGAGCCACAATACGCTGCCTCGCGTGGCCGTGGCCCAGCATGTGCTTCATGCCCGGCGGCAACACCTCGTGCTCGGTTCGCTGTGCACTGGACAGGCACAGTGCCGTAGCGCTACTGTCCCTGCCTCCTCCACTCACCGCTCCCGTAGGCTTGCATACCACACCAGTAGAGGCGTGGCGTGGCGTTGGTCTTTGCTCCAGGCCGTCAAGAGAGGGGAAGGCGCAAAACACCTACACTGACAGCTCCTCCTTCATTCGTCGCCACAAGGGGATGAGGAACTCAAGGGTCTGGGAAGAAGGCAAGAAGGGGCCGAAGTCAGAGACCAATGCGTGAAGGAGTGAGCCCGTGGAGCATGCAAAGGCGAGCGGTGCCCGATCCCGGGCGTTGAGGAGTCCAGTACCGCCGAAGTGGAAGGTCAGCTACCCCTGCCACTAGACGAGCTGTCGCAACTCCCAATCCTCCGTCCCTCGGTCTAGAGCCGTCGTCATATGCAACACTGAGAGGACTGTCACCCACACCGCCTCGTCAAATCACTGTAGCACTGCCAGCCACCAGCGCTCGGGGGGCAGGCCCGGATGCAGAAGTCCACCCGGGGGATGACACAGAGCCGGAAGAGGGTCATCAGCGCCTCGAAATCCTCCATGCGGCCGAGCTGCTGGAGATCGCGGGTTTGCTGCGACAGCCATGTCTCCGCCCACCCCTCCTGAAACCCGTGAATGCGGATCGGGCAGCCCGGAACCTCTACTCCTCAGGTCGTCCAAGGCAGCCCCGTGAGCGCGGGCAGGACGCAGCCACAACAAGCAATTTCCAGGCTGGACGCGCAGCCCGCGGAGCACCGCAGCCTCCACAAAGGACGTCATGCAGGCCCCCAATCAAGTGGGGGGGTCCGCAGACGGTTGCATTGTCTTGGTAGGCACCAATCTGGCCGAGTCAGGCTGTGCTCTCCGCCACCAGGGTCTGCGAGGCCGCATATAGAGCGAGGGCTAGAGCAAGGTCAAAAAGTACGGGACCCAATGGGTTGCTGTGGCGGACGTTGCGGGCTCTCTCCAGGACGGCCGGTGTGTCGATGTCAAAGAGGAGAAGCTAGGCGGGGCGGAGGGAGAACTGGCAGAGGTAGGGTATCCTAGATCCGAGGCCTGAGTCGAGCACTGTTGTGAACACCCACGGCCCCTGTAACTCGTTGAAGGCATTGCGGATGTCAAGACAGAGCAGCGAGAAGGATGGATTTGCAGTGAGGATGGCCCTGATCCTGCGGACTAGGAGAGCTGCGCGGTCGGAGACGCCTACGTCGTACTGATGGGGCCAAAGGACGGAGTTCAGGAGCCCCCCTTCATCACTGGGATGAGACTGCTGCGGCTCATGCAGGAAGCCATCTCGGCCGGCAGACAACCCTCGAGCATGCAGCGGAGGACCCCCCCAAGGGCCTCCAGAGCCGCCGGCGAGTCCAGCACGAGGTGACGAAGCAGGTCCGTGGTGAGGCCCAAAGGCCCCGCGTTGGAGCCCTGTGGTGCCTCCCTGAGCACCTCCTCCACCATGACGTCTGTGATCCTGTCCGCTCCCCCCTCATACGGTGGGTCAAAGTCTCGTACCCGGTCAGGTAGGGGGAGGTGTCCTGTTGGGTGGCGCTCGCGGAGGGCTGCGACCGTCTCGGCTGTGCCCGGCGCTGAGGGGCAGTCCTCAAACTGCTGCACTGCCCGGGCGAAGGCGCCAGTGTGGGCTAGGCTCGCTGCTCGCCGTCGTGCCTTAGCTGCTTCCACCCCCCGTGCCATCGCAGAGTGGCGTGTGTGGGGGCGGGAGACGACTCGGGTGCAGGCGGCCGGACGAATTTGCTCCAGTGTCTCCTCCAACAGCCCCGCCCAGACGCCGGCCTCAAAACGGCTGCACTGCTCCAGGATGACCTCCGCCTCAGCTCGCGGGCCGGCCCTCACCGCCCCCTCCGAAGGCACCAACGGCAGCCTGAGACAAAGGATGGGTCTCCAATCTGCTCCTCAGGGGAGGGAACGCGGCGGAGGAGGTGGAGGTGAAGCAGGAGCATCCAGTGGGAGAGGAAGCTCTTCGGGGGGAGGGAGGCATCAGTGGGCCAGGTGCAACATCTGTTTCCTGTTTATACTGCTACCAGTTGCCATTGCTTCGGCCGGTGATCCTGTATCTGCTGCTGAGTTTAGTGAGAGGAGGGGTTTGGGCAGTGCGCCATTTTCATGTCGCTATGATCTTCATGCTCACGAAGAGCAGTGGCTTTCAAGGCGCAAGAGATGGAGGAAGAGTCAGAATGGTAGTCTGAGATGTTCTGCACGAGGCTGTTGTTGTGTGCCTTGTTCATGGCTCATCCCCAGCATGTTCATCGCAGTCCCTATGCCACGCAGGAGCATTCCACTGAAGATCTAGAAAGAAAGATTGAAAACCACAAGCGTTTCCACTGTCTTAAAAGTCCAACTGGAACATGGCATTAATGGTAAAGATGTTATGTGGAACTAATGGTCCAACATCTGGTGATTTGTTCATCGACTTGCATCCAACAGCTGACTGGACTGACTTTGCCGTCCGTGTTGTCATCATTATCGCTAAGAGTTTGTCCGTTGCTAGGATCAGGCTATAGCGGTTTGTCAATTCAACCTCATACTGCAGACATACTTCAACGCCCCCAAGGTGAGCCATCTCTCGCTGGGCGCTTTCCCCTTACCCAGTGGTGGTAGGGGCGACAATCTTCCCATGTAATGTAGATAAGACTCATCTACATGTCGCTAGAAAATCATGTCAAGGGCCCCAAGGGGCTCCCTACCTGTTATTTCTGGGCTATATCATCGCCAAGCGCAATGGCATCGCCATGCGATAGCGTCGCGCCTTGGCGTGATGTTGTGAAGTGACAATGTCCCACCGAGTCTCAGCTGCGGGGGGCGGGGGGAGGGGGGGGGGGAATGAATCCCCCCAAAGAGCTCATTCATGCGCCAATGGGATGACCGTCCAGCTGCAAACTGACTTCGCCACATACCAGAAGGCGGTGAAGGAGGTGTTGTCAAGGTTTCAGGCAGGGATTGCCCTCGTCTGGCACATTTGCACAAGCGAGCAACACAAGACGTTCCTTGGCATCACAACGCACTAGCCCGTCCCTATGACGTGAGAGGCATGCAGCGAGATCTTAGGACTTCCTTTTTTTTTTTGGGGTAAATCTTGGTTAATAAGAAGGAACATGCAAATGCCACCCCTGACCGGCACATCTACGGGGTATGAAAACATGCAAAAGCCGCCACCCACGGCACAAGAAAGACGAGAGGGAAAGCAAGGAAACAAGTGTCAAGGACGGAGGAGACTCTCCTCGCCGTCCAACGGCACACTGTAGCAAAGGTCTGTCAGCGTAACAGGGCCAAGGGGCCACGGCTGCGGCAGCTCAACAGGCGTGACACTGCCCAGCGCCGGGTCCAGTCCGCCACGCCACAAGCCGAAGTCGCGGAGCACATGACACTGGTGCCGAATCCCAGCAACAGACAGCCGCTGCGCGAATCTTAGGACTTCTTCCTGTTATCGGAGTATACTTTTAAGGAATTCATACCTCGAAGGAAGAAAATCATGTCAACGAATGGCGGGTGGCATGCATGGAAGGTAGGACGGAGTCGGCAAAGCAATCGTTCAGCAGGACGCATAGTTCATGTATGTAAAATGACTGCTGGAGCTTCTGGCACCATTTGTCTGAGAAGATGCTGGAGTTGGAGGGGGAGGAGTACATGACTATTCCCAATGTTCTTCCTGCAACCACAGGCTACTACTTGGCCGAGTAGAGGAATGTGGCGGTCACACGACCTGCGGTGCACGGACCATTCACATTTGCATACAAACAGCTGCACAGGTACTCCACCTACACTGACTACATCTCTGATGTGTTGTGGGTCACTGTCATGATGAACCCAGAGGACCTCGGACCAGACTACGTCAGCAATGATGCGGCCCGATTTGGGTTGGGAGACAGCGGAGGTCTCTCGCGCACGGTTTGATGGTGTGGTGGGACCATACTTGAGATGGGTGGACAATGTGAGTCAGCTAGCAGCAGCATCATGCAGCGGTGGAGCAAGGGGTGTGGAGAGAGGTGCTGTGCAGCTTGCAGAGAGTAGTGGTGGAGTGGTAGGGGGGAAAAGAGAGAAAATAGCTGGTGGCATCAATGGCGAAGGGTGGAAGTGCGGGAAAAGCAAGAGGTGGCAGTCAAGGGGGTGGGACTTTGAGCACGGCGCGTGCAATAGCGTTAGCAGCGCCAACGGTGAGGGTTAATGAGCCAAAGAGATTCTACGAGAGAGAGGAGTGGAAGGGGCATCCAACCACCACTTGAGCACTCGATGCAACCTGATAGGTATGCGACAGTGTGCCCAAGAGATGGACATTGTTCATGCCAGCAGCAGTGCTTCAGTAGAGTGTGTCTTCAACATCGGCCGCCACAGCATCGGACAGACCCAAGAACACTGCGTGGCTGACACGACCATGTGTTCGATCATGTGCCTGAACTTGTGGTACACCAGGTCTGTTTTTTACTATTGATTACATATTGTTTTGATTTTCTAAGATGGTCAGGAAATCCTTCCCATCGGGCTCCAATCTGGAAGCTGCTACTTTGGTGGCAGTTTAGTCTGTTTTGGCATATCCAGAATGGGCTTCAACAGATTCAGCGTGAGAGGTTCCATCCGTACACCATGTAGTCAAAGCAGTGATAGATTGACATGTTGTTAGGGGTCCCAAAGTCCGCCTCTGAAGGTGATCAGTGACAGAGTGGTCCGAAAGTCCGAAAGTCCGCCTCTGAAGGCTCCTAAGAGATGCGGCGAGCCACAGATGGTGGTGTCGTCCTGGAAGGCCCCCTCATGCCCTCTCCGACACAGCGGCATGGGAGACGGTTCTCCGCTTGCTCCAGATCCCGATGGCGTTGGCGGAGGGGTCTGAGGATCTGGACTTGCAGCGGCTAGCGCAGTGGCAGATGCTATTGCCGCTAGGCTTTGGTGGTGCTGGCTTGCTGGGAGCGCGATCGAGTGCTCCCTCCTTCACGCCCTCTTGTCTTAGTTTGGTGCCTTCCTCCCCGCAAAGAGGGATCTGGACTTCCTCTGCCCTTTCTAGGGAAGATGGAGCTGG
>SZWC01024259.1:0-19251 GCA_023375785.1 Penium margaritaceum
CCAGAGCTTCCAGACTTAGACTCTAGAGCAGCAGACTGAGGGGGCAGCTGACCTAAGCAACGAGCGTGGAAGCCCGCACGCTGCATCAACAACGCTGCTGCCCCAACACGCTGCATAGTTTCCTTTTACGGCGCTCCGTTTGGACGCCTGTGCGCAGAGTTATGGCCAAAACAGTGGTTTTGGGCCTGTTCAGGACAGAGGTGCCGCCGCGTGCGCCACCCGCTGTGAGCCGCGGCGGCTATTTATGCTGTGGACCTGTCATTTGTCATCTCTCTCTGCACATTCACTGCAATGCAGCTTCTGAGACTTGCTGTTCTCGCACCCGCTTGCATGCTAGTGCGTTAAGCTGAGTGGTCTGTGCCGCCACGTCAGCAGCAGCATTGCTAGGAAGCTGTGGTGAATCTTCTCACGTGCATGGCTCTTTGAGTGACCTCACCCCTTTATTCTGCTGCTCCTTACCTATACCTGATACTCATATTCCTTTTCTTCGTTAGCAAACGATTCATATGACAATCCATCATCGAGGTTTTCCATTCAATGCATATGGCAGGGAACATATGTTCATTATTATGTGGACAACTCACTGTCGTAAGATTTCCAATCTTCCTGTCAGGAATGGATTCATAGTTAAATCAATCTGATGCTCAATACTTGAGCATTTGATGCTCAAATATTGACACATTCTTGAATTTGTCTTTCATGCCTGAAGTCATTTCTTGCACGAAACTCATTGCAAGAGACAGGCTGGCAAATGTTGCACTTCCTTCGCTTTCGCAAAGGTATAACCCTCCCCGGTTATCGCATCTGGTTGAGCCACGAGTCTTGTACAGCAGTTGAAAGCACATATGAAGGACCCGATGTGTTTTCTGCATCGTTACCATGACACTGAACCAGTCCAGGGACTAATCCTGACATGAATATGGAAAACAATATTGCCACTAAAAGCACATCCAGGATTTTAGGAAGCTTCAACTATTTGGAGATCTGGACAATTCTAAAGCGAACATAGCTCAAAACTGTGGTAATGAAGCAGCGGAACACTAACCCATATCATCTATGCTTTGCTTCTGTAAACCATGCCAGTCTTCTGAACGCCTGCGTGAAGAGCCTGTTGTGATACAATGGCACACACACTGCAATAAAGGCATCATCCCACAAATATGGAGCCATCAAACTCTTGCTCCATGCTACATCACATGTTTACAAGCCCGACATCTACACACCGTACACAGTCACAATCCTACGCTCCAGACTGGCCCGAGCTGGTCTGCGACATGTGGCCCATGGACGAAGCCTTCCCTGCCCATGCCCCCTCCCCCTGCTTCTCCTGGGTGGACTCGGCCTCCTTGGAACCATACTTCTCGTGCTGCGCGCCTTCTGAGATGGTGGCCCCGCCACCATGCTCGCCCGCTGTACCTGCTGTGGCTGTGGTGGTTCCCCCGCCTGCCGCAGACTGTGCCTCCTCCTGCCGCGTTGCTTCCTTCTCCTTGGCGACTTGGATGCTCTCCTGCGCCCTGTCTGCCAGCTCCTTGGCCCCCGTGCCTACCGCCTGCAATCAAAGCCACAGACAACACACGCAAGCCACACACAGAGAACAGAGTGGGATCACGGAGACGTACTCCCCTTTCTCTTTTGCAGCGCAAGGCTCTCAAAGCCTAAGGCTTTACACTCCAACCCTGGAAGGCGGCAGGGCCAGTGATCACAACCCACACGGATGCCAGACCGATCCCCCCCCCCCACTCTCACCACGGCAGTCTCAGTGAGGATGTCTCCGGCAGCCACAAGCACGTCGGCAGCCGTCTTCAGCACACTCTGGCTTGCCGTCTGCGCCGTCACCGCGGCCCCACGAACGTGACTGCCTGCGGCCGTCAGACCCTCCGTCATCGTGGGGACCTCTCCTGTCTTCTCCTCCTTAGTTGAAGCAGCAGCAGCAGCAGCCTCCGCGGGAGCAGCCCCACTCCCTTCCTTGGACCTCTCCACACCAGGACGTGCACCAGTCAGCGCAGCAGCATAGCTCGGAGGTGGAGCAGCGGCGCGGGAGAGGGGCGGGCCTTCCTCCCCAGTGCCTTCCTTTTCCTCCTCCTTCTCCTCCTCTTCCCCCCCCTCAACAACCTTCTTCTTTGCGATCCCAGTGGAGATGGAGAACTTCTCCATCGCATGCTGCAGCTCCTCCCCAATCTTCTGCGCGGCGCTCTTCAGCTCCTCCCCGGTCTGCCCGGCGCTCCCACCAACCTTGTGCGCAAGGTCGCTCGCGCGCTGCGCGATGGCCTCCAGCGTCGTCTTTGCTTCCGTGCTCATCTCCTTGCCGTGCTCCTTCGCCTCCTCAGCGCCCACCCCGCCTGCGTGCTGCGCAGCCCCCCCCGTCTCCTTCCCCTGCTCGCCGGCACGGCGCATGGCCTCCCTCGCCCGCGCCGCCGTCTCCTCCGCGCTGGAGCGAGCCTCCTCCCTGCTGCGGTCCACATGCATCTTCGCCACATCCTGCGGGTTGGCAGCGGCAGCGGCAGCGGCAGCGGCGGACTCCTTCCCAGCAGGCACGCTGGTGCGCTTCTCAGCAGCGGTCTGCTCCTGCGTGGAGGCAGTCTTGGTGCCGGCGCCGGCAGTGCCCGGCACCGTCTCGGGCTTGCGCATCTCGTGGGCCGCCTTGGTGGGCTGCTGCTGCTGCTGCTGCTGCTGCGGCTTGTCCTTGTGCTTCACCTCATGCTCCTTCTCCGAGCTGGAGGCAGGACGGCCAGCCGTCTCTGCTGGCCTTGCCTGCACAGTGGTGTGGGAGGAAGAGCAGGTAGCCACAAGCTGAGAAACAAGACAAATTGCATGGGGGGGGGGGGGGGGGGGGGGGAGGCAAAACGCTTTGGAATTGCTCTGGAACGTTGGTGTTTGACATCCTCACACAGAAAATGCATCTCTGTGTAGGCTGGTTAATTGGATTCCCAGATTCATCAATCTGCAACAGAGGACCTCAACTGGGCTGTGCTTTCGACTCTCTGTGACAGCCCAAGGAGAGGAGGCGAGGAGACAGCCGACGTGAGGAGACAGCCGACGCGAGGAGACAGCCCACGCGAGGAGACAGCCCACGCGAGGAGACAGCCCACGCGAGGAGACAGCCCACGCGAGGAGACAGCCCACCGAGCTTGCCGACGGGGAGGGCTGCCGCCTCACAAGAGCAATCCCATCAGTTGCCCTTTGCGCTGCACTCGTACGAAACAAAACGACGGGGAGACCACAAGGAACCTGTCAGACTCACTCACGTGGGGAACGCTCGTCATGATGGCTGGATTGGGCACCACACCACACCACACCACACCACACTGCACCGCACTGAACTGCACTGCACTGCCAACCACTGCACCGCAAAGGCTGAGTGAATCACTGCAGCAGCAGCAACCAGCTGTGGGGGAGAACGACGCTCTCACGAAAACCTTCGGAACGTCCGCTTGCTATTGACCACCACACTTCCCCAAAACGCCGAGGCTGACAACTGAAACGGCCGGAGATGGACCAACAAAGAATGGCAGCTCTTCCACAACGGCACACGGCCTGGAGGCCTGATTTCTATCCCCCCCCCCCCCCCCCCCCCCACGGGGCGTACCACACGGCCGAAGCTGTGTCCGCATGCTCATGCTGGATGACTTGCTTGAGCCGAGGTGCTCTCCACGTGCTGGCTCACACTGCTGCGCCAGCACACGCGAAAAAGGGGGCGTGGGTCGGAACGAACGCACTGGCGCTATGCCAGGAAGTGCACCGCCGGCGCGCTCTTGCATTCATGCGCCAGCTGCAGTGGGCTGCTGCAGCTGGCGCATGCCAGACTGCTGGCCGGCTGCCCAAGCAGCGGCCCTTGACCATGGCTTGTGGGCCTTCGGGCGCGGGAGCACGGCAGGTCTGGTGCTGCCTCCATGTTCGCGGAGCGACAAGGGCATCGGCACGGGATCTCGCGTCGCAATGCACTTTGTCCGGCCACAACAAGGTGGCTGCGGCCCTCTGCCAGCAGCTGCTGCTCCTCGCAGGCGTCGTGCGAGGTGTGCATGTGGGCCGCTGCGTGCGCATGAGCGACAGCGGTCTGGGGAAAAGCTGGTGGGGGACCGAATGGCCAACTGCCGCAGTGGTGGGACTCTGGTGCCAGCTGCTGTTGCTGCTGCTGCGGGGAGAAGAAGTAGCTGCGGTCGGAACCAGCCGTGGTCGCGTAGGTGAGAGGAGGGAACATGCTAGGGCGGAAGCAAAATGCCGCCCTGGCATGCTGCGGAGGGCTTGCTGCGTCACGCCGGCCCTGGCTGAGCAGGTTGGCTGAGCTGTTAGCACGCTATGCACGCACGCCACCGACGCAACGATGACGTCATTATCTGCATGCAGCCACGTCACAATGGCGCGGGCTGCGCAAGCCCAAAAGCGGAGGGGATGAGTCGTTCGGTTTTTGTTGCTGAGATGGACGGGTTACAAGGAAGTCACCAGAGTCGCCGCCTTGTGTTTCGTTCTGTTTTGGCTACCGAGAAGTGAAACTATGTGCGTCTCGACGGTCTTAGTGGTTAACAACGATAGTCGAGTTTTTTCGGGCTGTCAAATCGCGTATGTCAGGGGTTGCAGGACCTCCTTTTACTTTTCATTCGACGCTGGACAGCTGGCTGCTGATGTGGAGTGTTATTATGCTTGCGCAACAGAACATATCTAGTAGTCAGGGTTACGGCAGTGAAGAATCATGGTTAAAATTATGAATGAAAAACAAATAGACGGTCACTTTGAAAGGCAGTGAAGATGCGCCTCAGGTCCTAACCGCATTCCCTTAGAACGTGCGGACAGGGAAAGAGCGTAATCTTTTAGTCCTTACTCCCATTGCATGATGACTTGTCTGCATTTTAAATTAAACAGTTTAAATTGTCTTGAAAGTGACTGCCACTGCGTAGAAGTCAACCCTCGTTGGCTTTCAAAATTATTCTAGCCAAGTTGTCAAAGTTGAATGGAAACCACCTGTCTAGGCCTTGACAGCAACAGTCGGAAAATGGTGCGTCCTCTAAGTTTTCATCCACATGCGAACTTCGCAGTCAACTCACCGGGAACAAGCTGGTATTTATCTGTTCCTCCGTTCAGACTTTTCTTTCAGTGCACGATCTCGCACGTTCGTGCATGTCCATGTACGTGTTACGTTACATCACCAAGCCGCACATAGTGTCACCTCTCGATAGCCAAAACAGAACGAAACATTGAAGACGGGCACACGCCATAGCCAACTCGAGGAAAATGAGACCACATATCGTGTAGAAAGTCACCGAGTAGCCTGTCATTTCAGCTGACTACGGTCGAATCGCCCCTTCTTCCACTATCCTCCATCATCTAACAACATTTGTCTGATCTGTATTTGTTACACCAAGCTGTACGTATGTTATGCCGAATGAAGCATAAATGGTGAGCATGTAGATTTTTTTAGGTAGAACAAAATTTAAAATCTGGGACACTTGAGCAATTTACAATTAGCGGTAAGTGTACTTCGATGACAAGTGTCCAAAGGATCGAACATATGTATACAAGTGTCGAGTTAAGAATGAGGCATAGTCGGCGTCCTTGGCTCGGTTGTCGAGCAATGCGTGCGGAGTCACATCGTGAGGGGTCGAAATCGAGAAGGTCCGCCAAGAAGTCCGGGGTCTTCGAGAATCAATGGTGAAGATGCAAGATGCATCTTTATAAATCCATAATTGTGATACTTCTATCGTAGATTCACGAGAGTGGTCGAAGTCATTGAAAGCATTGAGAAGATTCACTAAGGGTGGGGGCAGTTGGCCAGTTTGCCCTTAACCGTCGGAGTGAATATCGCGGTCTCAGGACATGATGAGATCTTTGTGTAATAACAAAAAAAACCCACTCGAAACGATTAAGGACTCGTGTACGCCTGGTACATAACACTTCCCCCCCTTTTAGTCGCGACATCCTAGCGCGCGTACAGATGTTTCCTGGTGACGGCGGTAATAGCCGTTGATTAGATGATCGACGTCTCGGAGGTTATCGTAGGCTTCCCAACTATTGTGCGCAGTGTTGTAGCCGTGCCACTTGACAAGATACTCTGTCGTTTTGCCTCGTCGTTGATGGCCAAGGATGTCCTCAATGATGTACTCCGTGTCTTCCTCCACTTTGACTCGAGGCGGATGAGTGACCCCTCTACCGGGGAAGTTTTCTCTGGGGTCTCGGTAGTGCTTGAATCTGTTGACATGGAACATCGGATGAACTAGCATAATGTCGAGGAGTTTAAGTCGCGCAACCACAAGGGCTTGCATGCGCTTGATCTCAAATGGTCCCAACCATCAGGGTTTGAGCTTCAAATAGTCGGCTCTGCTGAGTTTGATGTTCGCAGAATAGAGAACTTTGTCGCCGGCGGCGAATACGTCGTCGCTTCGATGTCGGTCAGCTGCTCGCATCATCGTTGCTTCTGTCTTTGCGAGTGTATGCCGTGTTTCCTCCCAAGTGGTGGTTAATTCTCGGCGTAGAACATCGATTGCAGGAATGTTGATGCGACTTTGTAGTTCGGCTGGTGTGGCAGGAAGTTTTCCATAAACCACTTCAAATGGAGTTTTAACCATTACAGAGGAAACTATTGTGATTGTTGACGTTCCATTTGACCTGTACAGTTCATTGTGACCACTGGGCCGTGTCCATGCCCATGTAAATCCCTGATGCGAACCTAGGTGGCACCGGTGCGTTGTCTGGTGGTGGACGACCTGCTCGGAGCTGGCCGACGATCGCCCCAGATTCCTGGATGCTTTCTGGGACCTATAACTTTTCTACAGCACGTAGGAGTTTATCGGTGTACTAGCCATGGGCCTCATTTGCATGTTTTACATTTTGTGTCCACTGTTTGATGTAGGATGCATGCATGTGACCAGTCGTAGCGTTCGACTTGAGATTCTGCACGTTTAAGTTCAGACGACGTTGCAATCTGACTTGTCTACGCTGAGACATGGCCAAAACAACGGTTTTGGGCCGATTTTAGGACGGACCTTGTACTGTTGCGTGCAACACCCACCGTGCGCCTCGGCAGGTATTTATTTCGTGGACCTTTCATTTGTCATTTATCTCTGCAAATGCTATTGAAGCATTCTGACACTTTGGCATGTATCTCCTAGCTAGACTCTTGCTATTGTGTGTACGACCTCTAACTGTCGTCATTGTCTGACCTGGCGCTAGTCAGTGGCTTTGTTGGTAAGAACCTTCCATGCATCTTCTCATGGTATCAAAGCAATGAGACAGCTCACGTCGAGCAGCGCAGTAGAGACATAGTAGAGCAGCTGCAATGAGCATCACCGTTGCAGCCGATTCATTGAGACATGTCGATGTCACCAAACTACCGTCGACGTCCTTCGCCTTCAACACTTGAGAGTGTAACAGCAACAGTCGCTAGTAGCAACAGTAGCAGGCGGCAACTACAGCAGGCGGGAGGCACTAGCAGCTGTTGGCATCAGCGCTTACAGTAGTAGCAACAGGTGGAAGCTATAGTAGGTGGCAATGGGAATCAGCATCAACAACGAGCAACGAGCAGCGAGTTGTGAGCAGCGAGCATCCAACAGCAGCAGCAAGCAACTACACGTAGCAGCAACAACATTAAGCAGCAGTAGTAGCAAACATGAGCAACAGCAACAGCAGTAGCGTCTGGGCCCAATTTGCATGTTTTTGCATTCTATGTCCACCGTTTGATGCTTAATGCATGCATGTGACTAGTCGTAGCGTCTGGCTTGAGATTCTGCACGTTAAGGTTTAAACGGTGTAGCGTTCTTACTTGTCTACATTGAGTTACGGCCAAAACAATGTTTTGGGCCTGTTTTAGGACAGACCTTGCACTGGGCGTGCGACATCCGCCGTGTGCCGCAGTAGGTATTTATGTCGTGGACCTGTCATTTTTCATTTCTCTCTATAAATGATGTTGAAGCATTCTGACACTTTGAATTGTGTATCCTAGCCAGACTCTTGCCGTTGTGTGTGTATAACTTGTGACTGTCATCACCGTCTGACCAGGCACTAACGCCTAGTCAGCGGCTATGTTGCTACGAGGCTTCCACGCATCTTCTCAAAAACTGTCTAATTACATGCGATTTTGACAGTTGGGACTTTTTGTGTCCAATCCGTCTCGTGAGGTTTGCATAGTGTTTGGAGAATTTGTTAAAGCGTCTCATTCATCCGCTTGGTTTCACCATCGGTTTGAGGATGAAACAACGTTGAAAGTTGAATTATGCTGCTGTAGCGAGTCATCCGTTCGTGCAAAAAATGGCTGGTGAATCGGCCGTCTCTTTTGCTTATGATGGATCTCGGTCCGTCGTGTAGCCGCACGATGTTATTTAGAAACAGCCGTCTTCTTCCCTCGGCGGTGATGGTGGTCGTTGTCGGAATGAGGTGGGACATTTTGGAAAACCTGTTGACGACCAGGAGGATTGTGTCATATCCATGTGGTGTGACTAGTAATCCTGTGATGAAGTCCATGGAGATGTCAGTCCATGGTTCGGTCAGAATAGGGAGCGGTTACAGAAGTCCGACTGGTCGCGCGCGATGGGATTTTTGTCGCTGACATGTGTCGTAGGTTTTGCAGAAGTTGGCGACGTCAAATTACATCTTGTCCCACCAATAGTTTTCTGCCAGCTTCTTCAGCGTCTTGTCTTCTCCAAAGTGTCCACCTGGTCCTGTGTCGTGTCATTAGTCGAGCAACATACGACAAAGTACGTCGTTTGGGGAGAGGACCATTTGGCGAGTGGAGAGCCGTCGCCAATAGGATGCGTCAAACCAGAATTTTGCCTTGTCATATCCGCCGTGCTGGTCGTAGCCTCGTACAAACAGTCGCTCGAGGTACGGGTCTCACTGTAGCGGTAGCGTTGCCACATCACCCATTAAATCAGGTTGGCATCTGAGTGCGTCCACCGGATTGATTTTGCCTGGCCGGTACTCGATATCGTAGTCGAACCCAGGTTCAAGGAACTCCATCCATCGGATTTGACGTTGACTCAGGTTCGGCTGCGTCTTCAAATACTTTAACGCGTGATGGTCGGTGCGCACAATACATCGGCGACACTCTAGGTAGCATCGCCACGTCTTGAACGCATGCACGGCCGTGAGCATCTCTTTCTCGTGTACTTTGTAGTTGAGTTCCGGTCCTCGTAGTTTTTGACACATGTAGGCAACCGGTTGTTCATCGTTACCGTATTCGAGCAAAAGGACTACTCTAAGGGCTCGGTCTGATGCATCCGTGGCCATGACACAGTCGACCGTTGGATCCGCTAATCATAGGGTTGGCGCCGAGGTCAAAGCGTTGCGCAAAGTGATGAACACTTCTTGATTGTTGTCTCCCCACCGCCACTCGTTTTCTTTTCGAGTGAGGTCAGAAAGAGGCGCCGTCACTCAGGTGTTATCCTATACAAATTGGCGGTAGTAATTGCAGAAGCTGAGGAAAACTTGAATTTCTCGAACGTTGGTCGGCGTTGGCCAGTCAGCGACTGCTGCCACTTTTTCGGATCCATGGCGATCAGTCCACCGTTGATGACGTGACCCACAAACACGATCAAACGTCAACCGAAGTCGCATTTTGAGAGTTTTCCAAAAAAAATCTCTTTGTAAAACTCCAAGGACTTTTCAAAGATGTCCATCGTGCTCCTCCGGGGTACGGCTGTACACCAGAAGGTCGTTGAGGTACACCACGAAAAAATCATCGAGGTATGGACAGAAAATGTTGTTCATTGCCGCCATGGATGTTTTCAGGGCATTTTTTAGTCCAAACAGCATCACAACAAACTCGAAATGCCCGTAGCGGGTTTGGAATGCCGTCTTCTTGATGTCGGCGTCTGCCATGCATATCTGGTCAAATCCGCTGTATAAGTCGATTTTAAAGAAAATTTGAGCCCCTCGAAGTTGGTCGAAAAGTTCGGCAGCTCGGAGAAGAGGGTAGCGGTTCTTGGTGGTAGCGTCGTTCAACGCCTGACATTTCACGCACATCTGTATCTCACCAGTTTTCGTTTTTACGAATAGTACTTGTACGGCGTATGGTGACGTGGATGTGCAGATGAACCCTTGACCAAGAGTCTGATTGAGTTGCTTCTTTGGCTCGGTCAGCTTGTAAATCACTCATCCAATTAGCCCCTCAAACTGTAGGCCTGTTGCCGAGCTTCAGTTCGATGCGATGGTCGATGTCTCGTTGAGGAGGTAAGGTTCTCGGGGGTTCTTTGGGTAAGATGTTCATAAAATCTTGGATGAGTGGTGCGAACTCTGCAGGTACCATTGCAAACTTTGTTGATGCCAATGAGGCTGATGAGACCGATGATGAGTTAGCTGCTGCCACTTCCGCTTCTCCCATTGGTTCAAGATGTATGAACCACGCATGAGCTCCTCGTTCTATGCAATGTTTGGCCATGTTGAGCGGTATCGACTGCACAGGTTATCGCTTTTTGGCTTTCGTGGCTTCCTCTGCTGCTTCCACCTCTACTGCTTCCGTTGTCGGCTTCTGTCCCCCACACGGAAGTTGTCTTTTGGCACTGTCAACCTCCAGGTAGACGCTTCCGCTGTTCCAGTCGACTTACGGATTGTGCTGGTACAGGATATCTCATCCGAGGATGATTTTGTGATCGCTCATTGGATAAGACCTCCAGACCATTACATCCCATAGATCTCCCACTTGTATTCATAGTGATCGTTTGGCGCAGATCGCTCCTCACTGACGAGAGTTGCGCCTTTTACTCCTGTCCTTTGTCGTTTCCAAACTCATTTTTCTACTTCCCCTCCTTTTTTGTGAGCTACTTACTCCGGCAATTGCGAGCAATGTTCCCGACTTTTTCGCAATGACAACAAGCTTGTGTATCTCTCCTGTCGACGGCATCCACTTCCATCAGAGTCGAGGAGTCCGCTGACTCGTTCTTTCCATTCCCATGATAATTGTGGTTAGGAGGTTGCTAGCCATAGGATTCCTTGATTCGAGCATTATAGTCGGTGTGTCAATCCTTTCTACTACTGCAATCATCCGCGGCAAGTCATTTTGGATGCCAAAAATAGCGATTGCTCGCCAGATATCTCTCTTGAGGCAGTTTTTGTAGTGCAAATAGTGTTCTTTGGGGGCGATGTTTGCTCTGGTGATGATCTTGTAGAATCTATGCGTGTACTCTGCCATGCTGGACTTGTGACGGAGACGCTGGAGTTTGTACCATACGTCAAACTTCTTGTTCAGTCATCCAATGCGTGCAAGCACCACTTGTAAGAATTCAGTCCCATCGGTTGGTGGCATCAGCACATCTTGCCGCTGTGGTTGATCTGCTCCAAGGGTAGAACGCCTGTGGTTGACGATATGAGATGGGTGTAGTTGGCCATTGATGATGCTCCGCCGGTCTCCTGATGCTGTTGGATGGTATTTAAATCAGACCACCAACTTAGCGCCATGCCATGCAAAAGCGCAGCCGCAAGGTCAATCTTCTTCTGATCTTCGTTGACCCACATAGCGGTGAAATACACCTCCAAACACGTCAGCCACATCAGAACCGTTGGTCCTTTTGAGTTTGCAGGATTGAACGGTTCTGGCGGAGCCGAATGAATTTTGGGTTTGCTTGAGAGTTGGGAATTTCCTAGGATGAGCACCGCTTCACGTGCACTTGCGTTGCAAAGAGCCTCCATCTCTACGTTGAGTTGTTGGAGCAGGTGGTTGTTGATCCCCTCGAGCGCGGAGATCCGGTTTGCCAGTTCCTCGTTGATCCGCGACTGTCGTCCATTGCCACCTGTCGTCCCTGCTGTTATGATCGAGGCTTTCGGTATGGACGGCTGGTTTATCGCCATTGGGTCCGTGACCGGATTGGTCGTCGAAGCTGTAGGGGTTGATCCAGCTGCCGCATAGCCTGCCATGCCAGCATTTGCTGTTGCTTCAGGGTTCACGTACATCGGCACGTTCTGCTCCTCCGTCGCCAAAGTCATGACTGCAGACCCGCTGTTGGTCGTCCGTTACGCTTGCTCGCTTTACGTCATAGTTGCGAGGTCTGCGAAGTCTCGACGTGCGAGATGTGCTGATGGCTTGTTCAAGATAGTCCTCTGGATGAGTAAACTAGTCGGATGCCTCTCCAGCATCGCTACGCTCTGATAACAAGTGTTATTCCGAACGCAGTGTAGATGGTGATCATGTAGAATTTGTGAGGCAGAACACGATTTAGAATTTGGGACACTTGAGCAAGTTATGATTGGCGGTGAGTGTACTTCGATGACAAGTGTCGAAATGATTGAACATATATATATATATATATATATATATATATACAGGTATCAGGTTACGAATGAGGCATAGTCAGGATTGTTCGGTCAGTTGTCGAGCGACGCGTGCGGAGTCGCATCGTGAGTGGTCGGATTCGAGAATGTCCGCCGAGAAGTCGGGGGTCTTTGAGAATCGACGGTGAATATACGAGATGCATACTATTAAATCCAGATTCGCCTCGGTTCGTCAAGAAGTCGACCGAAAGGTCGTGATACTTCCGTTGTAGATTCGTGAGAGTGGTCAAAGTTTTCAAACGGTTTGGAAAGGTTCACTGAGGGTGAGGGAAGTTGGCCGTTTTGTCCTTGACCATCGGAGTGAATATCGCGATCTCGCGACCCGATGGTTTGTCTGTGTAATAACAGAAATATTCACTAAAAAAGATTAGGGACTCGTTTATGTTTGGTACGGAACGGCATAGGTGGCTCACAGGAATGAGGTGCTGAAAAGAAGGCGATGTACCCCATTGGTAAAATTGAGTATTGTATACTAATCAGTAAGTGTACTCCGATAATAACTATCAAACATGTCGTGTAATGAGTCAACTCTCCAACTCTTGCACGGAAGTCATCGTACGAGTTCACAGAATAGCGTCTAGAGCTTGGTACAGGAGTTTTCCCTCCACGTCACTCTTGGGGATCATTGTCATCAACGACTAATGCAAGGCGACTTCAATGTTTCAAGTATCTAGAGGCCCATTTCCGTTTTAACCGTATCTCCTCGTTTTGGTTCCGAAACAAAGGGAATATTACCTCGAACTCGTGAACTTGCATGTTTTTTTCCGGTTTAGAAATTTGCAGCTCATCATGAATGAATTCAAGTTTCCATTTTCACGCATCGGTAGAAAATCATCATGTGCGAGGCACGATCGGCAACTTCGTGCCGATTCTTCGTGCACAACTCTCTCTCTCTCTCTCTCTCTCTCTCTCTCTCTCTCTCTCTCTCTCTCTCTCTCTCTCTCTCTCTCTCTCTCTCTCTCTCTCTCACGCGCGCGCGCTCAATCCCACGTCCTTGCTCACTCTCTTGAGCAAGGAGGGAAAAGTGGGGCGAGGGCACAAGGCCACGAGCCTTGTCCTATTAGTCCTTGTGGCCTCTCAGCTGCCAATCAAGCCACTAGCTTGATCAGTGGCTGGTGGCTCACCGGCGGGTGGCCCATAGGTCACTTGACTGGTTGCCGGCCACCTAGCCGGCCGGCCAGTAGCCAGCGGGTGGCTTGCCACTGGCCAACCATTGCAATGGCGAAGGGTGGCTGAAAGCCACCCCCTAGCTATTGCGAGGTGGGAGGGCCGAACCGGCCCTTTCACTACATTTGTCTCCACTTATTATGAACTGTCCTGGTTCATGACCATCATGTGAGAGTTCCAGATAGTGTGTTATCAACATCGTGAAAATAGTTTAATCATTTCAATCACCAGCTAAACATAAACACATGCATGGCACTTTGACCTAAGCTACAACTTGTCGGTCAACACGGCTAGCGGCCTCCTCCCTTCAGGCTGGAGCGTCCGCATGACAACCATGTTGGACGTCCCCAACCTTCTATGGTCACTGTCCATGAATTCCACCCAACGGAAACGTTGTTCACTATTGTTGCATTCAGGTGGTGCCCCCTCCCACGCGTTGATCTATGCAAGCTACTAGCTTGTTCTCGTACTCGTTGACCACCCTCGTGGACAATCAAGATTTTGGCCCCCATGAGTTATGTTCAAGTCCATGACCGGCCCTAAGAATGAGGTATTCTCTAACAACCCGCAACCACATCATACACTCTCACTGTTAGAGTAGGCAAAGGACCTCATGTTGGTTGTCAACAGGAGAACTGCCGGTGGTGACTAAACAGTTCCTTCTGCCGTGCATGGAGCAACGGGCTCACACGACATATGTCATGTATCTTCATTCTTGGTGAAAGAAATAATCTGTATGCCACTGGCCCGACACGTTTAACCCAATCCACTTTGATAGAAGTTATCGTGCTTCTGGCATTTCAGCCAAAGGTTCTCAGTGCTAAGCATCACCTTGTCACAGATGTTAAGTGAGATTTCATGGTGACTTTTGTAGGCATATACAAATATGCCTTTTTTCATTATCAAGTAGCTTGAAGGTGACCCGTCGCCTCCTGTCATGAGGAGTCGTGCGCTCGTCAGGGGCTTCAGCAGAAGGAGCTCGTCCTGTTGTACTCTCACTTTTCAACAATGAGGAGGGCACCACCAGATAATGACCATTGTTCAACACGATAGATGTGAACTGTGTAGACTCGTTCACTAAGTTCTTCACCGTAAACTCTGTAATGCTATGAATTCGTTCGAGTCATTCATTACAAGGTTCATGTATATGCATAACATCTGCTCTAAAGTGTGATTCGTGCGTTCTATTTGTCTGTCTGTTTGAGGATGAGATGTTGTCGACATTTACAACTCGCGGGCAAAGTACTCGGCCATATTTTATTAAACATTACTAGCAAACTTTCTATCTCAATAAAAGATAATACGCAACAGCAAGCTGTAGAAATTCACGACACCCTCAAAGGAAAGACGAGCGGTCTCCTTTGCGTTCATATCAGTGGTTGTAGGAATAAAATGTGTCATCTTTGTAAGGAATCCTCAACCACTAGTATTACATCGTGGCCACGAGCCGTGTTCGAAAGACAAGTAATCATGTGAACCGAGGGGCGCCCAGCGTGACGGTCACATACTGAGCCCTTGAGATAAACCTCCCACCCTCAACCCCTTGGTGTGTGGACTAACCCTTGAGAAGTCGCACGGCCCTCTCCTAATAGCAAGACCATTGCTAGTAACCGAGGTTCCCGCCGTGCGACTCTCCCGCCTGCGTCCCGCTGTCCAGCTTGGATTGCATCCACATCCATGGGCACAGCCTGAACCGGCTGCTCCACTCGTGGTTGTGTTGCATAGCTGGTCCGGTGCACATTGTAGCTTACCTCGTCGATGCGCTCTGCCGCCGAGACCAACTCCGCAAAGGTCCGCAACCTGAGCACCGCGAGTTCGTGTTGTACGTGCGGCTTTAGGTTGCTGTGGTAGCGGTCGTACGCCTCCGCGTCCGAGAGGTCGTCGACCTGCGCTGCTAAAGCCATGAAACATGTAGTGTAGTCCTGGACCGATCCGCCTTGCTTGACGTGCTTGATCTTGTCACGTGCGATCTGGCTGCCGTTGAGTAGGTCGAAACGCGCCTGGAGCATTGTCTCGAACTCCTCTCACATCTCTGGCTTCTCCGTCAACGCCCGCGTACCGAGCTGCACTTCCCGTCCCAACGGTAGGCTAAACATTGGCTGAAGCCGTCACCGACCCCCAGCCCGTCTGGCAACCCAGCGGCGTTCTGTCGGCACAATGCTGACCACCACTGCAGCGCCATTCCCCGGAGCAGCGTAGGTGCATACTCCAGTCTCGTGGCATCTTCTCCCATGGAAACGTCCAACGCTGTGAAGTACAAGTTCACCGTGAAGAGCCACTCACGCGCACTGCCCTTGCTGGTGTAGAACTCCGGCTCCTTTGGCTTGGGCCACCGAAAGGCAGGTGCAGATACCAATGTAATACCCCCCAGCGCACTGTTCCCTTGGTTGACGTACCTCACCTCAACCTCCGCACACAACTGTTGGTTCTCTTGACGCAACTCGTCAAGAGCATGCCAGATCTCCTCCATGAGATAGGCCTGGTCATATGCCGCGACTGCCATGCTTCCGATTGTGACAAAACAGTTATGGCCAAACGCAGTTGTGGCAGTTCTGCTGCCTCCCTTCAGCCCACGCAAAGCAGAGCGAGTGTCCACGTGCTCTGATACCAAATGTGAACCGTGGGGCGCACGACGTGACGGTCACACGCCAAGCCCTTGGGAAAAACCTCCAACCCTCGACCCATTGGTGTGTGGGCCAACCTTTGAGATGCCATATGACCCTCTCCTAACAGCAAGACTGCCTACAGTAACCGAGGTTCCCACCGTGTGACTCTCCCAGGGGCGTTTGTACCAAGGTGCGATGCAGAAGACTTGCAGGATTGAATGGACGTGTGTGAGGCAATACTTGGAACACAAGGAGAGTTGAGCAAGGAGTTCATCCTTAAAACTTCATAGACCAATACAAGGTAATGTACAGAGTCTCTGGGTAAGATTGGCATGCGTAGAACAACCCCTAGACTTCCTTATGTACCAGCCCCTATGAGCGAGCTGAGAGACCCTCGGCACTCCGAAGCCGTCTGCTGAGGCGCAATCATGCAAATAACATATGCATCATGTTATACGCATCGAGATCTTTCTAACGCACCAAAGAACACTTCAATCTGGGAAGAAACGGCTAAGTTATGGCCGTTTGAGAACTCCATGCAGGGGGTTATGTGGAGCTCCTTGTACATGACCTCAGTACAGGTCTCATTGGCGCGTGCTAGATTTATCACGAAAAATTATATATCTGGTTGTATGCAACTTGCTGCGTGCATCAAGGATCCGACTGTGCTGTGGTAGTCGGTCTCGCTTCTTCTCCACTATCCCTGATGTATCAGATCTTGTTGTGATAGATGTATTCGTACATGACGGTCTGGGACGTCAAAATGATCATAGACCTTTCTAGATTAGGTCTGTTGACTCAAGTGAAGAGTTCATGCTTCAAAATCACATTCTTGCCCTGGTAATTTTCAAAATTGGACATGAGTGTCACATCAACTTCTCACGCCATGTCGGTTGGTGTACCTTTGGTGAAATTGGACAACAGACCAATGATGAGAAGGCTTTTTACGTCACCAGCACATAGCAGTCTGGCTCCTTGCCTGGTGATGGATGATGTAGGAAGGGCAGTTATTGTTGGCTGAAGACTCATATTCCAAGGACTCCAGCACTGCTTGTAGCTTCTTATACCAAAGTAGGGGACTTTGATTCAGTCCGTACATACTCTTTACCAGCTTATACACTCTACCACTCCCGTCGTCGTAGTCCATTGGTTTCTTCATATCAATAGTTGTACCCATCTTGCCATTAAAATGCATTCTTAACGTCAAGTTGTTGTACCTCGTAGTCCATCACTACTGCAATATGCGAGAGGTGGTGCAGCGGCTCACGGGAGCGTAGGTATCAAAAATGTCTTTCTCCTCAACTTGCGTGAACCCCGTGGCCACAAGGCGAGCCCTGAACTTGTCAATGCTCCTATCGGCTTTTGTATTGACGTAAAACACTCACTTAAATCCCACTGGTCGTGAGCCGGATGGAAGCTCTATGAGCTCCCAAGTCCCTTGATCCATGAGAATCTGGTACTCTGCATCTAGTGTGGTTTTCTATTCTATAGCATGCACTCCGTGTAGTGCATCTTTCAAAGTTTTTGGCTCTAGTGGAATCATGCTTGTTAAGACTAGAGTGGCAAGGTGCGTGGTGGTGAAGTCTGTAAGGACATCATCTGTCTCCTTGTAAATGGAGCAGGCCATGATTGCCATATTTTCCTCTTTGATCTCCTACTCTTCTTCTTGTTGTAACTCTTGTCACAAGAGGCATGTGAAGTACCCGTCATGCATAGCATCTTTATCTTATAGTTTTCGCGTCAGATGTGAACCATCCTACATGCTAACCACCTCGGGTTTGTCATGACGTACAACAAGAGGCTGATGATTAGTGGACATGCCTTCATTCTGGCTAGCGTCAAGGGACACATGCAGGGCCACTGGTAGCTGATTTACCTTATCCAGATTATGAAGGATAAGTGGTGTTTAGTCTCTTTCCCCTTCCTCTAATGTCTCCAGACAGGAGTCGTAAGATGTCTAGAGTAGAGCAGGCTCACTTGATTTCTTAGCCTCATAAGCAGGGCGCGTCAGGTTCTAGAAAAATATGGCATCTCTGCTGGTGATGATGCGATGGGAGTCCATCCTAGCCCTTCATGTTGAGGTTTTTTCCGGGGAAGACACCCCATGTTGTTTTGACCGCTAGCTTCCACCATCATTCCTCTGAAACAAAGAACATAGCCATGCATCCAAAGGCACGTAGCATGTAGATGTCAGGCTTGTCATCATGCCATGCCTGGAAGGGTGTCTTGCTCAACAGCGATAGGTGTGGCACACGATTGCGTATCCACACTGCTAGCCAGAGTACAAACGACCACCACGAGTTATCGAGCTACACACCTAGCAGCATCAAATTCAATGTCTACTGTATCGTGCAGTTTGCTCTTTGTGCCATGCCATTCTGTTGTACGGTGTATGGCATAGAGAATTGGAGGTATGGTTAATCGTTCTTCTTTTAAACATTGCATGATCTATGTATTACATACATATTTGCAGGAAGCTTCTATGAGGTATCCTTACGGTTCAAAGATACGTGTTCACCAAAAAATGTGTGTTATACGAATACATTTTCAGCGTTTATAAAATAAGCGTTTTCTTTATTGTGAAATTTGAATTCCAATGTACCCAGTATTCTTTACCTACCTGATTGGAGGGGGGCGGGCAACATCGGAGCCGGAGATCCTCCCCCCTCTCCAAAAGGGCAAAGTGTATTAGTGGAGTGTATATGATATGTGTATCTCACGGACATGTGAAAAATACACTAAGTGTATCATACACATAGTGTATTTTCCACATGTCTGTGAGATACACAGATCACACACCTCCCCAATGCACTTTACCTGTTTGGGGGAGGGAGGGGCAACATGGGAGCCGGATACCCCCCCTCCAAAAGGGCAAAGTGTATTAGGGGAGTGTATATGATTTGTGTATCTCACGGACATGTGAAAAATACACAAAGTGTATTGTACACTTAGTGTATTTTCCACGTGTCCATGAGATACACAGATCATAGACACTCCTCCAATACACTTTGTCTGTTTGGAGGGGGGGTCAACATGGGAACTGGATATCCCCCCCCCCTCAAAAGGGCAGAGTGTATTAGGGGAGTGTGTATGATCTGTGTATCTCACACACATGTAAAAAATACACTAAGTGTATTTTACACTTAATGTATTTTTCACACGTCCGTGAGATACACATATCATATACACTACCCCAATACACTTTACCTGTTTGGAGGGGGGGGGGGGG
>SZWC01024259.1:19333-33544 GCA_023375785.1 Penium margaritaceum
GGGGGGGGGGGGGGGGGCAACATGGGAGCGGGAGATCCTCCCCCCCGAAAAAGGGAAAAGTGTATTAGGAGAGTGTATATGATCTGTGTATCTCACGGACATGTGAAAAATACACCAAGTGTATTATACACAGCGTATTTTCCACGTGTCCATGAGATACACAGATCATAGACACTCCTCCATTACACTTCACCTGTTTGGAGGGGGGGGGCAACATGGGAGCTGGATATCCCCCCCCCTCAAAGGGGCAGAGTGTATTAGGGGAGTGTATATGATCAGTGTATCTCGCGGACATGTGAAAAATACACTAAGTGTGTTGTACACTTAGTGTATTTTTCACATGTCCGTGAGATACATACATCATATACACTCCCCCAATACACTTTACCTGTTTGGAGGAGGGGGGGGGCAACATGGGAGCTGGATATCCCCCCCTCCTCAAAAGGGCAGAGTGTATTAGGGGAGTGTATATGATCTGTGTATGACACAGACATGTGAAAAATACACCAAGTGTATTATACACTTAGTGTATTTTCCACATTTCCATGAGATACACAAATCATAGACACTCCTCCAATACACTTTGCCTGTTTGGAGGGGGGGGGGCAACATGGGAGCTGGATATCCCCCCCCTCACAAGGGCAGAGTGTATTACGGGAGTGTATATGATCTGTGTATCTCACGGACATGTGAAAAATACACTAAGTGTATTAGACACTTAGTGTATTTTGTACATGTCCGTGAGATGCACAGATCATATACACTCCCCCTATACACTTAACCTGTTTGGAGGGGGGGTGCAACATGGGAGTGGGAGATCCTCCTCCCCCTAAAAAGGGAAAAGTGTATTAGGGGAGTGTATATGATCTGTGTATCTCACGGACATGTGAAAAATACACCAATTGTATTATACACTTGGTGTATTTTCCACATGTCCACGAGATACATAGATCATAGACACTCATCCAATACACTTTGCCTATTTTGGAGGGGGGAGGGGCAACATGGGAGCTGGATATCCACCCCCCCTAAAAAAGGACAGAGTGTATAAGGGGAGTGTATATGATCTGTGTATTTCACGGACATGTAAAAAATAAACTAAGTGTATTGTACACTTAGTGTATTTTCTACATGTCCATACGATACGCAGATCATAGACACTCCTTAAAAGTACAAATGTACGTCTGTGTAAATGAACTGTAAATTGAGTCGTGGAAAAAGAAAGCATGGTACTTGTTGAGTGTTTAAAACTTAATTACAAGCCTTCCAAGAATGTTAGCATGTTAAATCATACAAGTTCATTCTTAGATGTGTGAACATACGTAGTAAGGTAAATTGTAATGTAACTTTCACGAAGGTACCATGAAATTTCCAGGGGCATACATGTGACATGTACACTGTATGAAGAGTGTAGTTTTTAGAGGCGATTAACCATAAATGGAGAATTGCTGTATGATGCCGAGATCCTCCAATCAAGTGGCAAATTCCATGCTAGTATACCAGCACCGTCAGAGCGTAAAACTTGTGGTTTCTTGTTGCTTTGCCTTTCAGCCATTGTCAGCCATTTGAAGAAGCATGCTGAAGCTTTGTCTCTTGTGCAGAGAGGATAGCTCCACACCATCTGAAGGAAGCTTCTCCTTCAAGTGGTCAACTTGCTAGGTCCACAAGTATTAATGGCAAAGCTCCTCTCATTTCATAATGATCTCAACATTTTACAATATCTCAGTTCTCCTCAAGCCTGTGGCTTTGGAACCTAGACCAAGACTCTGCTCGAGATCCCTCCAAGGCGTCTATAAGCTTGACAGGGCCTGCCAGCCTGGATGGAGGCCATTCATCCTAGGGACTACGCCAAGATCCTTGCCACGATGTCCTACAAGTCCTCGCAAGGCGTTGCTCCTCAATGGGCTAGGAGCTGTGCTAGCCAGGCATACTTAGGATTTTCACGTACCATAGATGTGCTTTGTACTGATCAAGATTCCAGTTTTTCCTATCCAAGCTTTCTAGTTCTTTCTCCTGCTATTGGGCAAGCTGCACCGCTGATCTCCCAAAAATCCTACAAGCAAGGGTCTTGGCTATTGCTCCCTGTCACACAAATCAACATTTACAAAGCCATCGTAGTGGATAATCTCTCAAGGTTATAGAGGTGCAAAGGGGTTTGGTGTGTGCATGGTAGTTTTCGCAATTGTCATAAAAAACCCAATGACCTCGGTGTTTGCTTCTATTTCCATTGGATGTCGGCTTTGTGGATCGTCCACATTGATGCGTCTTGGTCAATATTTCCACGTGAACAAGAATCGGCTCACGTATTCACTCCAAAGTGCATGTTTTCTTGACATTTTTGGTTGTGTTTAGAAAAACACCAGTGGTATATGGTTTATCAAGATCGTCACACTCCCCTAGCACCCTCGAGGTAGTAACTCCATACCTTGAAAGCATGTACTACTGCTAGTATCTCTTGATCCCCGGTCGTGAACCGTGTCTCCATGGGTATGAGCTTTTGGCTCTCATATGCAACTGGGTGATCATTTTTCATACTCCAAGTCCTACTATCAACGCATCACATTGTACCTCCTAGAATTGCAATGGATTCGGAAGAGCTAAGGTGGGCTTTGTGGATGTAATCTCTTTGACTTTGAGAAAAGCGTTCTCGTAGTCAGATATCCATTCTCAATGCACTTCTTTTTTGCGTGATCCTGGTTTGTGACACTATCGGGATCGAATACCCTTGTATAAGGCATCAAAATTAGATTGCAAGGCCAAGGGAAGATCGAATCTGTCCAATATTTTCTGTGTGTGGCCTATCCACCACGGCTTGGACCTTTCGTGGGTCGACACAGAAAACCATGTGTCCAAGGTATTTGAGCTCATCTTGTGCAAACTTGTACTTTCTCAATTTTACAGATAAATCATGTTCTTAAAAGGTTGTGAGGACTTCGCATAGAAATTCTATGTGCTCTTATATTGATTAGAACAAAAGAAGGATGTCATCCAAATTTACCAAGACAAATTGACTGAGTTTCTTGACAAATGTTTGGTTCATTTCTCTGTGGAAGGTTGCTGGGGTGTTTGTTAGCCTAAAGCAAAAAAACCTAGAATTGATAGTGTCCATGTGTATTCAAAATGCTATCTTGGACACATCATCTTCTGTGATGCAGATTTGATGGTGTCTTTGAGACAAATTCAAGGACAAAATTACTTGAACTCCATGGAGTTGGTTGAACAATTCATTAATCCACGATAAGGGGAATCATTTTTTTACTGTCAGCTTGTTTAGCACCCGGTAGTCAACACACATGCATATATGACCGTCCTTTTTTCACCAAGAGGATCAATGCACCACTTAGTGAGCTACTTGGCTCGATCCACCCTTTTGCAAGGAACTATTTAATTTGACGTTTGGCCTCTCACATTTTTGTTGGACTAAGGTAATACATGGGTCTAAATAGAGACATCGCCTTTGGTTACAACGGAATCGTGTGGCCCATGTGTTGTTCTGGTGGATGTCCAGCCGATGGATCTTGGAATACATCCAATAACTCCACCAATAGAGACTAGATTGCTTGGGAAGTACCTTTCTTCATGCCATCCTCCACTTTCTGTAGTTGAACCAAGAAGTATCAACAACCTTGTCGGAAATGTGTCTTGACCTCCACCATAGATAAGCTTCCATGGACATTTGGTTGAGTCGGTGAAAATTCCATTCTTGGAGCCAATGTAAAGTAATGCTGTCTTTTTAATAATCAAGCACTTTGATTAAGAGCACATCGCAGCCTTGATTTTATGGAGTCAAAGATAGCCGGGCACCACGTCAAAAGGGTCAAGAAGGTTGAGTACCTTCATTGAAACTTTGTGTGTACCATTGACTGTAGTTTTTGCTTTATAGGTTCTAATCATGGATATCATACGGTTGTCGCCAAAAAATGTGCTATTCAATGAATCATAATTTAGGACCATCTATTGGGTGAAGCAAAGGCTAACAAAGGAGTCATGTCCTCAAGTGTCAGCTAGTATATTCACGGAATCACCAACTAGGTGTCCTTTGAATTGCATCGTCATGTTCCCTCCAATCTTCTGACTGTACAGCCTCAATAACGGCAAGCCGGGTTTCTAGTAATCATAAAATCGATACGGTGCATACCTCAAATCTCATGATTCACCCCCTCGAGTCCACATCTGTGGACACGTGTGAGTTTGGCTAGCACCTTCCAGTTTGTAAACTCGACTGGGTCGAAATTGTTGACCAAAGGTACTGTGCCTATGATTAAACTGATCACTTTGCAGATGTTTGCTTCAATAATTACATCACACAAATCTTGCACAGTGGCCGGTGTCACTAAAACTAAACATATTTGATCATGTATGTCATCCGGAGATGCAGGGTTTAGTGGACAATGTCGGTCAACAAGTGTAGAATGAGGTTCCACGAGAGGGGAGGAGACAATAGAGAAATTTAGACTTGTAAAAACTCAAATAGGTTTACATCCTTGTCTAAAACATGAATCCACACTCGTGATCTACTTTTATCCCTGAGTGGTCTCTGGCAACGTCACTTGGGGATGGGGAAAACCCGTATCATGGCACTGTCCGTTTCCACGGCCGAAACCATTATCGTGGCCGTGGCCCTATCCACGTTCCTGTCTGTGGCCTGTTGCATCATCTTCACAAGTTCTTGCTACTACGACCATCATCGTGGCCTCTTTTCCACCACCAGTAAGCCCTAAATTGGCCAGGATACATGCAATTGTAGCAAAGTTTGTCGCGGAAGGCTGTGTTGCGACGCTCACGCGCCACCTATGGCTTATCACTGTTGCAGTTGTGCTTGTGGTTGGGGGCCTTGTGTCCACCATCCTTCTTTTTTGAAGGATTTGCAGGCTTCTTGTCCTTGTCCCCGTATCACTGTCTGAAAATGTTCTAGAAACCTAGAACATGCTCCATGCGATTGAGCCAATCGGTCAGATTCAAGCCCTTCTCAAAGATCTCCACACTATGGACGAAGGACGTGTTCATGACCGGCCTCAATGTCATAGAGGTAGGCAAGTCCTCCTTGCCACTAGCAAAGCAACAAACACCTGTGGCCCGCTACGTCTGTTGATCTATCCCCACATGGATGACGCTTTGTAAAACCTTGTCGAGGTCAGCATATCTACAAGGTACCTCTTGACTAGCCAGATGGAGCTGGCGATCGCGATCAAGATCCTTCATGCCGTTCTCTTTGCCAACCTAATGATCCGACGTGGGCCAATATATTTGCAAACGAGAACGTCAACTCCAATGTCCTCATAGAATTGATGATATCCTCCAGGGCCTCTTGCTGTCCGTACACCTTTTCCCACTCAAGGAGGGTGTGGTTTACATACACGCCTTCAAGGAGTTCCACCTTTTGGAGGAAGCTATTATCACGGAAGACACTCAAGTGGACGTGGGTCTATTCTATTACAGCCATGTTGTAGGATGGAGGGTCCATCTCCATTCCTCCTGGTGTTGTCGCACGTCCACCATCATTGCTAATCTTGAGTCGCCCTACCACTTCATCGGCCAAGTCCAACAAGCCTCCGGTAGCCGTCACGAATTGCCTTCTCGTCAGCATTGTCGGGCTCGTGCTCACGAAAACTTCTTATGTGACTGCTTTTGGCACCTTTGCTACTATCGATAGCCTTGCTACTGCTCGTAGCTTCAGGCAATCCGACAGGCGTCTTGTCCTTGTCACGCGATCAGCTTGAGTTTACCGCACGACGATGGTGATGAGCGTGATCTTCGTCGTCTTCGCCATCATTGATGTCGTTGGGTATTAATCAGTAGGATCCACACTCTGGTGGTCCAACTCAAGCATGTCTTGTGTCACGTGGGGGTCTTCCATGTGTATGTCAAAGTGTTCATCAAGCACCTTCTTGGCTTCTGCAAACTTCTTGGTGTCACCAAGTCTAGAGCAGGTTGTCTTTGGTGATACGGCTGTGGCCGTGCTCGCGATGACAGATTCTGAGATTTGGAGTCTGCTGATGGCGTGTGGCAGGGCTTTTGCCACCTTGCACTTGTTGATCATGGATGATCCGGTACTTGCCATTCCGTTGTACGTGCAACTAGCACGTGAAGACACTCTTGCGGGGGTCATCCCACAACCGAGAAGAGGTTTTGCCTCTCAAGGTGTTTGATATTGCTCTCATGATTGGTGAGGCCACTAGGAAAATATTCTATTCTTCTACCCATCATGGATAGAACAACCACGGGATAGAACTCTAGCTTTTCTAGGCCACCACGATCGACACAATCACGAGGTAGAAAAAACTACTTCCTAGGCCACTATGGTGGGCACAAATACGTGGATTTTTAGCTAACTTCCTTAGCCGTGACTCATGGCACTAGGTAGCTTGTCTGAGAAAAGAGGTAAAAAAACAATGAGTAAAGGTAATATAAGATGATAGAGCACCCTCCAAAATGTGAAGGGGGGGGGGGGTCGTGGGACAACTATAGTCTATAATTCACAACAGCTCACTCCTCATAAAATCCTCTTGTCTTGTCCTGTATCTTCTAGCCTTCCTCGGCCTCTTCTTGCACTCTCATGACGTGCCTTGCGCCTCCTTGGAGGCATCTCCCTTGTGCTCCACGGTGGTGGGGAGGCCTAAGAAAATTCCCCAATTATCACCTTCCTCCTTTCTCTTTACCTCATAGGCCGCAAGAGCACCGGTCTTAGGGAAGGGCATTGTCCCAATTTTTGGTTGAAGGAGGGAGAAGAGAGTCTTGAGGAGAGGTAATAAATTGGTGGTTTGGGAGTGTGCACTCCCCACCCTGTCACAGAAAAATCCACGTAGTCCTCAGGGAAGAAGGAGAAGCTCATAGGAGCTAGAAAAAATAAATAAAGCCCCTCAAGAGCTTCCCAACGCACTTTATCACACTAAAAATAGTTGCATTTTAAACCCGTACTCCCTTGTGGAATTTTTACTACTGGTACAGCTGCTATCGAAGCTTTATATGTCACACAGCCACCGGAACTGTTGCACAATTAGTCGTGAGGGTCATTCTGATTTGATACTACTGTAACAAGTCAGCTCTCCAGCTCCTGCACAAAAGATTGCAGAATGGCATCGAGAGCTTGTTTGACGGGTTTCTCCTCCATGTCGCTCTTGGGGGCAATTATTGTCAATGACCCATGTAGGAAGACAAATGTTTTTATTGTCCGGGGCCCATTTCCACTTTTACCTCGTCTCCTCGTTTTGTGTCCAAAATAAGGGGGTATTACCTTGAACTCGTAAGTTCACGAGTTTTTCCGGTTTATAAACTCGCAGTCTGTCATGAATGAACTCGAGTTTCCTTTTTGATGCATAGGTGTGAAATCATCGCATGTGAGACACGATTGGCAATTTTGCACCGATTCTTCTTGCGTATCTCTTGGTCTCGCAATCGCTCTATCCCTCGTCGTCACTCGCTCTCGCAAGCGAGGAGGGTGAACAAGGGCAAGGGCACGAGGGCACGAGTCTCTTCCTCAGCCACCAATCGAGCCACCCACTTGATCGATGACTGGTGGCTCACTGGCGGGTGGCTGGCCACCGGCCACCCAGCCAGTAGCCTGCGGGTGGCTGGCCACCGGCCAAAAAAAAAACCCATCACAATAGCGAGGGTTGCCTACGAGCCACCCCCTTGCTATTGCAAGGTGGGAGGGCCAAAACGGCCCTCCTGTTACATGTCGAGCCCATGTGTACAATGGCGAGAAACACAATAAGGCATTTATTGTTCCACCGATAATAATACAGGTGCTTCACAGGGATGAGGTGCAAAGCAGCAAATGATTTGAGGAATTGGTACAAACACATAATCCGTATAAAAAAGTAAGTGTATTTCGATGACAGGTGTTGAACAAGTTGAGAGAATATGTACAATAACTAGAATCCGAATGAGGCATACGTTGGATCCTTGGTGCTCGAGCCGAGCAACATGTGAGATGTCGCTCTATGAGTGGTTGATTTGAGAAACTTCACCGAGAAGTCTGGGGGTTTCAAGAATATCAAGCCACATATCTATAAAAACCTACTGCCATTAAGTAGTCCCTCGAACATTATTGAAACATCAACACAGTTCGCGATGTTTCTGCCGACCATTCTAGAAAGATGTCAAATCTGTCAGATTTTTTGGGAACGAAACACCCAGGGTTGTGGCAGGTGGCTAAAACTTCCTCGGCCGAGCGGCATAAAAATCCAAAGGTAGACACGCAGTGGGCCATGAATACAATGACAGGAATACTCATTTGCGGACTTCATGGACTCGTGTACAACTAGGCCTCAATACTTCTTCATTCCTTTAGTTGCAACGCCTGGGCACGTTAGCCGACACAGGCCAGTGAAGTCTATAGTAGCCGTCAACTAGTTGATTGATTTCCTAAAGGCTATTGTAGGGCATCCAAATGTTGTGCATGATGTTGTCGCCGTGCCACTTGACCACATATTCGCATGTTTTTCCATGGCTTCAATGTCGGAGGATGTCCTCGATTGCATACTCTGTATCCTCATCAACTTGAATAAGAGGCGGAGGAGTGTGTTGGAGAAGGTAGGATCCCTATAGTTCTTGAGATTGGTGATGTGGAAGATAGGGTGGATCGCCATGATGTCGAGTGACGACAAGGATTTGCATTTGCTCGATCTCAAATGGTCGTAATCAAGAGGGTTTGAGATATGCAAAGTGTTGTCTCCGGACTTTGATATTCACCAAGCCGAGTGGGATGCGATCACCAGTGCTGAGCATGTCATTGTTGTGATGTCACTCAGTTGATTGCTTCATGACTGCTTGTGTCTTTGCAAGAGTTTGACAGGTTTGTTCTCAAATGCAAAGAAATCTCGTCAGTAAATGTCAACTGCGAGAATTTTGCTCTAGCTTTGAATTATTGTCTGTGTGACATGAAGCTTGCCGTATACCACCTCAAACATAATTTTACCTGTTGCGGTAGAAGTTGTGGAGTTTTATGCAAGTTCGGTGGTCGGTAATTTTGCTACCCAATCAGTGCCATGTGGTTCACATAAGAGTACAAAGGAGTTGTTTGAGAATCTGATTTGACTACTCATTCTGCCCATTGGTTTGGGGATGGAACTTTGTTGATAGCTGGATCCGACCGCCATACCGCGTCATGAGTTTGCACCAAAAACGGCTAGTGAAGGAACCATTTTTGTCGCTTATGATGGTGTGTGGCACACCGTGTATTCACGTGCATTAATGGTTGATTATCCCTGAAAGTTACACTCTTCATAGAGTGTACATGTGTCATGTACGTCTTTAAAAGTTTCATGGTACCTTCATGCAAGTTACATTGGAAATTAATCTTCCATGTCTGTTCATACATATCATAGTGTATTTTATGCTTGAACACACGAAAGCTCTTTGAATTTATGTAATAAAATTTTTAAGAGTTAATGAAACCCATGGTTTAGTTTTTCTACAACCCCATTTACAGTTTGCTGACAAAGGCATACATTTTTACTGAAACATTAGAAGTCCTACTACTATAAGGATCAACAGTGCCAAATAATGGACACGGAACTCGTATGGATGAACCCTCCACCCCCAATGTTACGTTCTGGGTTGTCGGGTCATTTATTGTTCCTTTCCAATGCTCCTGCTTGACCCCGTGGTAGCTGGGTCAACTAGGTTGCCTTGTATCATAGGGGGGGATCTTATTCCCCCAACACACACAAATTACAAACCTATAACTATCGATCAAACCCACACCCAAATGACACCTAAGGTTGTAAATTCTAGTTTCTCACTTTCCTCGGCTCATGCTAGGCCCCTTGGTAGAGGTGCCCAACAGGTTCCCTTCTATCCTAGGGGGGAATCTTGTACTCCCCCTCTCACAAGGCTTGAAAACCTTCAACTTGCATTGTCAATTGTTGATCGTAAAACATCATTGTTCAGGATGTGTAGGCTGGAAATAGTCCCTTATTACATTAGTGTGTTACATAACTTTTCTATACTTGAACAAGATATACCGACCAGCTACACTTTCCTAATACAATCTAGCATTTGGGGGGGAGAGGGGAAATCCGGATCACATGCTCTCCACCCAGACTTAAAATGTATTGCAAATATGTTTATAGTTTGTGTTTCTCATGGATATTTCTAAAAAACACTAGTGTACATGATACACTAGTATCCAGAATCAAGTTTCTGTGCCATACACGCACCAGCTACACCTCCTCAATACACTCGTCGACCTAGGGGAGGAAGTGGATCTCAACTACTTGGTGTGCATATTGACACCTCATCTCCTGACCTTTCCACGTCGCATATCTGTCGACAATTGTCAATCCTATATTGTCAATCATCAATCCTCAATTGTCGATTATTACCTATCAATTGATGATCTCGATCCCCGATCGTGGATTGTCGATCGCCGTAGACCTGCCGTCGATGAGCGGGGATATATTAGTGCATGGTTTTTTCTTCCATCACATGAAAAACATACACCTCCCAGCTACAATTCGCCAATAAATTTTACCCTTTTGGGTGGGGGGGGGGACAATTGGATCCAATTTTGCCCCCCCCAAAGGCTAAAGTGAATTGGGATAGTGTACATGGCCCGTGTATCTCATGGACATGCAAAAAAAACACTACTGCATATGATGCACTAGTCTGAAGAACTAGCTTTGTACCATACACACGCCAGCTACACCTCCCCAATACACTCAATGCTTTGGGGGGGGGGGGTCTCGACTACGTGGTATTCATTTTTACGTCTAATATCCTCACCTTTTGACATCGCCTTTCCGTCGACTATCGCAAATTTTCAACCGTCGACTGTCAATTGCCGTCTATCCGTAGATGATCATGATCCCCGATTGTGGATTGTCAATCATTGTAGATCTGTGGTTGACGAGCAGAGATACATTAGTGCATGGTTTTATGTTCCATCACATGAAAAAGATACACGTCTCAGCTTCACTATGCTAATACATTTACCCTTCTTGAGGGAGGAGGGGGACAATTGGATCCCATGTTGCCCCCTCCCCCAAGCTAAAGTCTCTTGAGATAGTGCATATGGTCCGTGCATCTCATGGACGTGTAAAGAAAGGCACTGGTGTAGTAGAAACACTCGTGTACAAAAATAGTCTATGTACAATACATGCACTACACCAATACACTTGATGGTTTGGGGGATGGGAAGGGCACGAGTTCTACAGCTTGTTGCAAAGAAATACACAACCCAATAATTACAAGACTACGCTCGACAAGAGGTTTGTTTCCATTCGAAGTCAAGAGATCGGAAAGTAAGCACCCGCTTTAAAAGACAGTCCATTCAAAATGTTTACTGACATATGTACAACAGGTATACGTTTCACCCCGAATGTTATAAATGTTTTTTACCGTGAAATGATAACATCCAATTCTTAAGGCATAGGTCTAGTGTACATGGTTTTCCATGTGAACAGAAGATGACTACCTCTTAAGAAAACTTCGTGCAAGTTACCTGATTCTACTTACCTAATACGGAAAATATGGCGTGCATAAAATGGTGGGAGTGTGACCATATGTCCATCAATTTCCCATATAAGTCCCCCATTTCCAGAAACCGCTCTTTAACAACGCCATATCCAGCAGATTTTAACTTTAACACTGATGTATCCACAGGTCGAAGAAAAACAACAACGCATTAAAAAAACGCACAAATACCATGGCTTTGCTGCATGAAATGCAGCATTGGAGTTATGACGTCATCAGGCCCCTATAACAGTCACAAACCTTACTTTTGAGATTTTCTGTGATTGTTCAAGAGAGGGGTTTGCGTGGGGGGTCCGAGACACCCCATGCGTTGAAAGGGAATCTGCTTGGCCCCGCTACCGCGGGACCTAGCAGATGTCCGTGCAAAGCCTAAAACCCTCAACCTCGAATTTAATTCGAGGTTGGGTTTGCAAGTGTTTGTCCTCCAAACCCAAGGTGTTTTGTGTGAATTCAGGAAATAAAAAAATATGAGATGGGCATTTTTGCTCAATTGCGATCGAGCAATTATCCTTGTTTTCCAAAATTTTTCGACGTACAAACTCCCTAGAACGATGTAGGGTTTTATGTTTTGCGGGAGCTCCACCAACGCAAAACATAAAAAACCCTAAATCATAATATGGGGCTTGCACGTCAAAAACGAAGAAGAAAAAAAGGGTCATGGCTCGATCGCGATATCGTGAGGGAGCGAGGTTCGTGATCGAGCGTCGGTCACATGACCATCCTTGTCGTGCTCTATTAGCGATGCATGTTGCTGATCGAGCATGGTGAGGGAGGCCGGTTACCTTGTTCTTTTCTATGAGTGCTAGACATGGGGGACATAAAATCCTGCTCGTGGAAATGGCAGGGTCAACCCTTTGGGAAAGTGGATATCCTGGCTATTCTGCCCATAAAGGGCACGATTAACCATACCTCACCACACAATCAGAGATGATGCTCCCTCCGTGGTGACAGTGATCGTTTTTTGAATGAAGTGTGACACTTCTTAAATTCTACTCACTACCACGAGGATGACATCATAGCCCTCGAGAGTGGCAAGTAACCGCATCACAAAGTCCATGCTGATGTCGACCCAGTATTCCGTTTGAATAGGTTTGGGCTACATCAATCTTGGTGGCCTCGCACGATACGATTATGCCATTGACAGGTGTCACATGATTTGCAGAAGGCAACCACATCGGTCTACATCATGTCCCAATAGAAATACCCTTGCCCGTGTGTTCTTGTCCATGCATCCATGTAACATGCATCAGTCATGTGTGCAGATTGTGTATGTGCATCCTCTCGGTTGCCACCTCGCATTGGGGGTCCGAGTTACAAGAGTCAGACCTCACGTGCACATTCCCATGCGTTCACACAGCACGTCGTGCTGCTTGTGATCAAGTGCTTTTGTGAACAAGTCTGCCACTTGTTCTTTTGTCCCAACATGTTCCAGACGTACTTCGCCATCAGCCACTGCGTCCCGCACGTAGTGGTACTGGCGTTTCACGTGCTTTGTCCTGTCATGTAGGACGGGATCTTCGCTTAGAGCAATTGTGCCTTCGTTGTCACAATACATTGTTGTCGGCTCAAGTTGGTCGAAACCAAGCTCGGCCAGCAACATGCGCAGCCATACGGCTTCTCGTGTAGCCTCGCTTGCCGCAATGTACTCGGCTTCAGTGGAGGACAGCGCCACAACTGACTGCTTCTTAGATCTCCAGCTGACTGGACCTCCTGCAAGTAGAAAAACGTAGCCNGCCTTGGTTGGTGCTTTGCATCCTTGACTGAGCAGGCCGACAGCGTAGGACAGATCAGGTCTTGTGCCCACAGACGCATACATGAGGGAGCCCACGACGCTGGGATATTGGCGAGCGTCATGTGCGTCTGCCAACATGTCAGAGGTCACCACATTGGTAAGACCATGATCCAGCTGGAGTGGTGTTGCAGTGGGTCGCGGCTCAGCAAGTTCAAACTTGGACGCCATGCGCTTGACATAGGAATCCTGCGAGAGAGTAATGTTAGCAGGGTCCTGGCAGACCTGAATGCCAAGATAAAATGTCAGCGGGCCCATGTCTGTCATTTCAAAAGTCGTGGAGAGGGCAGCCTTGAAAGCAGTGATTTCGGCCATGGCACTGCCGAACAGGATGAGGTCGTCCACGTAGATGATAACACCAAACTGGCCGTTGTAGTAAACCGAGTGATCGGAGTGCAGTTGCTGCAGTTGGTGGTGGAGGAAGAAATCGTGGATCTTCTTGTTCCACTGCCGAGGCGCCTGCTTGAGGCCGTAGAGGGCTTTGCGCAGCCGACATACCAGATTTTCCTCCCCTGGCTGCGTAAAGCCCTCAGGCTGCTGCATGAAGACCTCCTCTTCAAGATCGCCATTAAGAAAAGCAGATTTAACATCCATCTGATGGAGATGCCAGCCTTGACTGGCGGCGAGGGCCATGATAACGCGAATCGAGGAATATTTTGCCACAGGAGCAAAGGTGTCGCTGTAGTTGATGCCGCGGATCTGACTGAAACCGCGCGCCACGAGGCGAGCTTTGTACCTGCAGGGCTTGCCATCAGCATCCAGTTTCTGCTTGAAAACCCATTTGCAGGAGACAACTGGTGCTCCTGGTGGAGGGGAAACAAGATCCCAAGTGTGTTGTTTGAGGAGCTGCTCATACTCTTCGACAGCCGCGCTGCGCCATTCAGCAGCATCCGGACGGGTGAGGGCATCACTGTAGCTGATGGGATCGACGGCTGGAGTGACAA
>SZWC01024260.1:6649-26488 GCA_023375785.1 Penium margaritaceum
AAGTCTGCGTTTCTCAATGGGGACCTCGACGAGATCGTTTACATGACTCAGCCCAAAGGATTCATTGAGCAGGGGGGGGGAAATCTTGTCTGTCTCCTCAACAAATCCTTATACGGGCTGAAGCAAGCTCCCCGGCAATGGAACAAGAAAATTCACGACTTCTTCCTCACCCAACACCTTCAACGTCTCCACTCTGACCACTCTCTGTATTTCCGCCATGGTCCATCGCCCCTCGGCGTGATCCTCTACGTCGACGATCTCATCATTTTTGGACCTTCTTTTCCGGTCATCTCCACCTTCAAACAACAACTGGCCCTGACCTTTGAGATGGCAGATATGGGCCCACTGACCTACTACCTCGGGATTCAAGTCAGTCACGACATGCTTTCTCCCCAGGTTCTTCTGGCCCAAACCTCCTACGTTCAACGGATGGCTGAGAAATTCAACTTGGGCGAGTCCACTCCCGTCTCTACACCTCTGATGTCAAACGATGGCCTCACTAAACCGCCAACACCCGACATGCTGGTCTCCCCAGCTGAAGCGCAACTATTTCCAAGCATGGTTGGCTCGTTGATGTACGCATCTATCGGGACACGTCCTGATCTCTCGTATGCAGTTGGGATTCTCAGCCAAGGATGCAAAGCACCAACAAAGGACCACATCACAGCTGCCAAGCGCTGCATCCGCTATCTTCGGGGGATGTCCACAATGTCCATCCGCTACACTAAGACATCAGGACCTCTCCTGACTGGTTTCTGCGACGCAGATCTCTCCGGAGATCAGAAGAACAGCAGGTCCACCTCTGGATACGTCTTCAAGATCAACGGAGGACCTGTCTCATGGCGCTCCAAGAAACAATCTGTGGTTGCCCTGTCCTCCACAGAGGCTGAGTACATCTCACAGAGTGAGTGTACCCGTGAAGCGGTATGGTTGCGCATGCTCCTCGGAGAACTGGGATTTGACCAGCTAGAACCTACTACTATCTTCTGCGACAATCAAAGTGCAATCGCACTAGCAGAAGACCCTATCTTGCACGACAGAACCAAGCATGTGAAGAGGCAGTTTCACTATGTAAGGGATGCTGTCGCAGAAGGTGAAGTCGACATGGTGTACATTGAAACAAAGAAACAGGAGGCTGACATCCTCACAAAGGCACTCAACGTCAAGCAACATACAGAATTATGTGATCGTATGGGACTCTGCAAAGGGTAATCTGCCCATTCTGCGACTGCGCGATCTGCCAGACTGCAACACCTGTCGGTAGCGAGGACCGCACCGCCGTGACCTCAGCATCATTGAATCATTGACCGCACCGCACTGCGCATCGACTGCTTGACTGATCATCTGATTAACAGTGAGCGTGAGAGGGGCAGTGGGGAACCTGTAACCATGGTCCATCTCTTGGATACACGGAGTGAGGACTGAGAGGAAAGGCACAGGTCCAACAGCTCTTCCTCTCAAATCTCTAAAACTCACATTGCTTATCGCTACCCACCTACTCCTAGAACTCTATTCACGAACCTGCACATTGAGTAAAACAAAAAGGAAGGGGGGAGATCAATTCTGGTATGACACCAAATTTGAAAAAAACAAAACAAAACAAAAACAAACATGGGCTGAAATCATATGGTATGGCTGTCAAATGAGATTGGACCAAAAAGGGGGGAATGATGACATCTGGCATAGTTTGCGTCCAAACTCATATGACAGGGAGCAAAAATGCAAGAGGGCCGGGGGAGAGGTCGCCACTCTCTCCCCTGACCCTCAGCCTATCTATCCCACTACTACCTACTTTGTGCCTCTACTCTGGGTCAGGAGAGAGGGTAATCCTGTGCCTCCCCTGCCCGTGGTACCTGTGTTCTGACAGTATGAATGAGAGCGATTGGATATACTCCATAGATGTTTGCTCAATATCATACAGTGGCTCAAGTGAGCGAGCAGCAGCGAGCGAGCTATGGAAATGCCAGCGTGGCACCACGGAGCGAAGCAACGCTAAGCTGTCCGGTCGATCATTGACCGAGGCGTTTGCTGAAGACTCCGTTGAGCGCGGACACCTAGCGCAAGACAGGAGGAACCGGACTACCACCACTTGTANAATATCATACAGTGGCTCAAGTGAGCGAGCAGCAGCGAGCGAGCTATGGAAATGCCAGCGTGGCACCACGGAGCGAAGCAACGCTAAGCTGTCCGGTCGATCAGTGACCGAGGCGTTTGCTGAAGACTCCCTTAAGCGCGGACATCTAGTGCAAGACAGGAGGAACCGGACTACCACCACTTGTACTTCTTAGCACTAGACAGAAACTAGACTATTTAGTAGTTTGCTCTGTACTCAGTCATTTCTCAATGTAATGGAGTGATTCTTTCACCATTCATTCGTCTGGACTCTCCTCCATTGTTCCAGCTCTCGTTGGCAAGCAATTCAGGCTTGCGGTGTAAGTGACTACAACTGATGTGTGACGTGGTGTCAAATCAGGACCCTCACACATAGGAGCAGAAGCAATTCAAGTAGAAGCAGACCCAACTGACCTGTCAAGAATTCAAGACCCTGGGGATTCTATTTTCTAACACCTCCCACGAGCTCCGGTGGGTGTTCCACCTGGAGTATCGCACCTGGCAGTAGAGGACGACCACTTGTATGCCCCGCATTTTACGCCTCTCTATTCTGACAATCCATGAATGAGCACAGTATTTTGTAGCGGGGGACATACGCGTTCACTGCGTGCATGCCTGCGCTCACACCTCCCGACACACCTCCCGAGAGCTCCAGTGGGTGTTCCAACCTAATTATTACACCTGACAGTAGAGGACCACCACCTGTACGCCCCGCATTTTACGCCTCTTAGTTCTGAAAATCCATGTGTGAGCATGGAATTTTGTAGCGGGGGGCATACGCGTTCACTGCGTGCGTGCCTGCGCTCACAGCTCCCAACGCACCTCCCAGGAGCTCCGGTGGGTGTTCCACCTGGATTATTGCACCTGGCAGTAGAAGACGACCACCTTTATGTCCCGCATTTTACGCCTTTCAATCCATGTGTGAGCACGGAATGTTGTAGCGCGGGGCGTACGCGTTCACTGCGTGCGTGCCTGCGCTCACAGCTGCCGACGCTCTTCCTGGGAGCTCCGGTGGGTGGTCCACCCGGATTATCGCACCTGGTAGTAGAGGATGACCACCTGTACGCCCCCAATTTCACGCCTCTCAGTTGTGACAATCCATGTGTGAGCACGGAATTTTGTAGCGAGGGGCTTACGCGTTCATTGCGTGTGTGCCTGCGCTCACAGCTCCCGAAGCACCTCCCGGGAGCGCCGGTGGGTGTTCCACCCAGATTATTGCACCTAATAGTAGAGGACGACCACTTGTACGTCCCGCATTTAACGCCTTTCAATTCTGACAAATCATGTGTGAGTGCAGAATTTTCTAGTGGGGGGCGTACGCGTTTACTGCGTGCGTGCCTGCGCTCACAGCTCCCGGCGCACCTCCCGGGAGCTCCGGTGTGTGTTTCACCCGGATTATCTTACCTGGTAGTAGAGGAAAACCACCTGTACGCCCCGCATTTTACACCTCTCAGTTCTCACAATCAATGTGTGAGCACTCAATTTCATAGCGGGGGCGTACGCGTTCACTGCGTGCGTGCCTACGCTCACAGCTCCCGACGCACCTCCCGGAAGCTCCGGTTGGTGTTCCACCCGGATTATTGCACCTGGCAGTAGAGGACGACCACCTTTACGCCTTGCATTTTACGCCTCTCAGTTCTGACAATCCATGTGTGAGCACGGAGTTTTGTAGCGGGGGGCGTACACGTTCACTCTGTGTATACCTCCGCTCACAGCTCCCGACGCACCTCCCGGGAGCTCTGGTGGGTATTCCACCCGGATTATCACACCTGGAAGTAGAGGACAACCACTTGAACGCCCCGTATTTTACGCCTCTCAATTCTGACAATCCATGTGTGAGCACGGAATTTTGTAGCGGGGGGCGTACGCGTTGACTACGTGTGTGCCTGCGCTCACAGCTCCCGTTGCACCTCTCGGGAGCTCCGGTGGGTGTTCCACCCGGATTATTCCACCTGGCAGTGGAGGACGACCACCTGTACGCCTCGCATTTTACGCCTCTCAGTTCTCACAATCCATGTGTAAGCACGGATTTTTGTAGCGGGAGGGGTACGCGTTCACTGCGTGCGTGCCTGCGCTCACAGCTCCGGACGCACCTCCCGGGAGCTCCGGTGGGTGTTCCACCCGGATTATTACACCTAGCAATAGAGGACGACCACCTGTACACCCCACCTTCATGCTCCTCAGTTGTGACAATCCATGTGTGAGCACGGAATTTTGTAGCGGGGGGCGTACGCGTTCACTGCGTGCGTGCTTATGCTCACAGCTCCCGACGCACCTCCCGGAAGCTCCGGTGGGTGGTCCACCCGGATTATTGCACGTGGTAGTAGAGGACGACCACTTGTACGTCCTGCATGTTACGCCTCTCAGTTTTGACAATCCATGTGTGAGCACGGAATTTTGTAGCGGGGGGCGTATGCGTTCACTGCGTGCGTGCCTGCAGTCAAAGCTCCCGACGCACCTCCCGGGAGCTCTGGAGGGTGTTCCACCAGGATTATTGCACCTGGCAGTAGCGGACAACCACTTGTACGCCGCGCATTTTATGCCTCTCAATTCTGACAATCCATGTGTGAGCATGGAATTTTGTAGCGGGCGCCGTACACGTTCACTGTGTGCATGCCTGGGCTCACAGCTCCCAACGCACCTCCCGGGAGCTTTGGTGGGTGTTCCACCCGGATTATTGCACCTGGCAGTAGAGGACGACCACTTGTACGACCCGCATTTTACGCCTCTCAGTTCTAACAATCCATGTGTGAGCACGCAATTTTGTAGCGGGGGGCGTACGCGTTCATTGCGTGCGTGCCTGCGCTCACAGCTCCGGACGCACCTCCCGGGAGCTCCGGTGGATGTTTCACCCGGATTATTGCACCTAGCAGAAGAGAACGACCACCTGTACACCCCGCATTTTACGTTTCTCGGTTCTGATAATCCATTTGTGATCACAAAATTGTGTAGCGGGGGGCATACGCGTTCACTGCGTGCGTGTCTGCGCTCACAGCTCCCGACGCACCTCCCAGGAGCTGCGGTGGGTGTTCCACCCGGATTATCACACCTGGCAGTAAAGGACGACCACCTTTACGCTTCGCATTTTACGCCTCTCAATTCTGACAATCCATGTGTGAGCACGGAATTTTGTAGCGGGACGCGTACGCGTTCACTGCGTGCGTGCTTGCGCTCACAGCTCCCGACGCACCTCCCGGGAGCTCCGGTGGGTGTTCCACCCGGATTATTGTACCTGGCAGTAGAGGACGACCACCTGTACACCCCGCATGTTACGCCTCTCAGTTCTGACAATCCATGTGTGAGCACGGAATTTTGTAGCGTGGGGCGTATGCGTTCACTGCGTGCGTGCCTGCACTCACAGCTCCCGACGCACCTCCAGGGAGCTGCGGTGGGTGTTCCACCCAGATTATAGCACATGGCAGTAGAGGTCAACCACTTGTACGCCCCGTATTTTATGCCTCTCAATTCTGATAATCCATGTGTGAGCACGGAATTTTGTAGCGGGGGGTGTACGCGTTCACTGCGTGTGTGCCTACGCTCACAGCTCCCGATGCACCTCCTAGGAGCTCCGGTGGGTGTTCCACCCAGATTAGTACACCTGCCAATAGAGGACGACCAACTTTACGCCCCGCATTTTACGCCTCTCAATTCTGTCAATCCATGTGTGAGCACGGAATTTTGTAGCGGGGGGCGTACGTGTTCACTACGTTATTGACTGCGCTCACAGCTCCCGACGTACCTCCTAGGAGCTCCGGTGGGTGTTCTACCCGGATAATTGCACCTTGCAGTAGAGGACGACCACCTTTAGGCCCTGCATTTTATGCCTCTCAATTGTGACAATCCTTGTGTGAGCATGGAATTTCGTAGCGGGGGGCGTATGCGTTCATTGCGTGCGTGTCTGCGCTTACAACTCCTGACGTACCTACCTGGAGCTCCGGTGGGTGTTCCACCCGGATTATCGCATCTGGTAGTAGAGGACAACAACTTGTACGCCCTGCATTCTAGCACTCTCAATTCTGACAATCCATGTGTGAGCACGGAATTTTGTAGCGGGGGGCGTACGCGTTCATTGCGTGCGTGCCTACACTCACAGCTCCGGACGCACCTCCAAGGAGCTCTGGTGGGTGTTCCACCCAGATTATTGCACCTGACAGTAGAATACAACCACCTGTATGCCCCGCATTTTACGCCTCTCAGTTCTGACAATCCATGTGTGAGCACGGAAGTTTGTAGAGGGGGGGCGTACGCGTTCACTGCGTGTGTGCCTGCGCTCACAGCTCTTGACGTACCTTCCAGGAGCTCCGGTGAGTGTTCCACCCGGATTATTGCACCTGGCAGTAGAGGACAACCACCTTTACACCCCGCATTTTATGCCTCTCAATTCTGATAATCCATATATGAGCACGGAGTTTTGTCGCGGGGGGCGTACGCGTTCACTGCGTGCGTGACTGCGCTCACAGCTCCCGACGTACCTCCCGGGAGCTCCGGTGGGTGTTCCACCCGGATTATTGCACCTGGCAGTAGAGGACGACTACCTTTACGCCCCGCATTTACGCCTCTCAGTTTTGACAATCCATGTGTGAGCACGGAATTTTGTAGCGTGGGGTGTACACGTTCATTCGGTGTGTGCCTGCGCTCACAGCTCCCGACGCACCTCTCGGGAGCTCTGGTGGGTGTTCCACCTGGATTACCGGACCTCGCACTAGAGGAAGACCACTTATACGCCCGGCATTTTACGCCTCTCAATTCTGACAATCCATGTGTGAGCACGGAATTTTGTAGCGGGGGGCGTACGCGTTCACTGCGTGCGTGCCTGTGCTCACAACTCCCGACACACCTCCCCGGAGCTCCGGTGGGTGTTCCACCCCGATTATTGCACTTGGTAGTAGACGACGACCACTTGTATGCCTCGCATTTTACGCCTTTCAGTTCTGACAATCCATGTGTGAGCACAGAATTTTGTAGCGAGGGCGTACGCGTTCACTTCGTGCGTGCCTGTGCTCACAGCTCGCGACGCACCTCCCAGGAGCTCTGGTGGGTGTTCCACCCAGATTATTGCACCTGGCAGTAGAGGACGACCACTTTTATGCCCGCATTTTACGCCTCTCAATTCTGACAATCCATGTGTGAGCACGGAATTTTGTAGCAGGGGGCGTACGCGTTCACTGCGTGCGTGCCTGCTCTCACAGCTCCTGACGCACCTCCCGAGAGCTCTGGTGGGTGTTCCACCCGGATTATCACACCTTGTAGCAGAGGATGACCACCTGTATGCCCCGCATTTTACGCCTCTCAGTTCTGACAATCCATGTGTGAGTACGGAATTTTGTAGCGAGGGGCGTACCGGTTCACTACGTGTGTGCCTGCGCTCACAGCTCCCGACGCACCTCCCGGGAGCTCCGGTGGGTGTTCCACCCGGATTATCACACCTGGTAATAGAGGACAACCACTTGTACCTCCCGCATTTTACGCCTCTCAATTCTGACAATCCATGTGTGAGCACGGAATATTGTAGCGGGGGGCGTATGCGTTCACTGCGTGCGTGCCTGCGCTCACAGCTCCCGATGCACCTCCCTGGAGCTCCGGTGGGTGTTCCACCCGGATTATCACACGTGGTAGTAGAGGACAACCACTTGTACCTCCCGCATTTTACGCCTCTCAATTCTGACAATCCATGTGTGAGCACCGAATTTTGTAGCGGGGGACATACACGTTCACTACATGCGTGCCTGCGCTCACAGCTCCCGACGCACCTCCCAGGAGCTCCGGTGGGTGTTCTACCCGGATTATTGCACCTGGCAGTAGAGGACAACCATTTGTATGCCCCGCATTTTACGCCTCTCAATTATGTCAATCCATGTGTGAGCACGGAATTTTGTAGCGGGGGGCGTACGCGTTCACTACGTGCGTGCCTGCGCTCACAGCTCCCGACGCACCTCCCAGGAGCTCCGGTGGGTGTTCCACCCGGATTATCCCACCTGGCAGTATAGGACCACCACCTTTACGCCACGCATTTTATGCCTCTCAATTCTGACAATCCATGTGTGAGCACAGAATTTTGTAGTGGGGGGCGTACACGTTCACTGCGTGCGTCCCTCCGCTCAGAGCTTCCGACGCACCTCCCAGGAGCTCCGGTGGGTGTTCCACCCGGATTATTGGACCTGGCAGTAGAGGACAACCAGCTTTACGCCCCGCATTTTACGCCTCTCAGTTGTGACAAACCATGTGTGAGCACGGAATTCTATAGCGGGGGGCGTACGCGTTCACTGCGTGCGTGCCTACGCTCACAGCTTTTGACGCACCTCCCAGGAGCTCTGGTGGGTATTCCACCCAGATTATCGCACGTGGCAGTAGAGGAAAATCACTTGTACGCCCCGCATTTTACGCCTCTCAGTTGTGACAATCCATGTGTGAGCAAGGAGTTTTGTAGTGGGGGGCGTACGCGTTCACTGCGTGCGTGCCTGCGATCACAGCTCCCGACGCACCTCCCGGGAGCTCCGGTGGGTGTTCCACCCGGATTATCGCACCTGGTAGTAGAGGACGACTACTTGTACGTCCCGCATTTTACCCCTGTCAATTCTGACAAATCATTTGTGAGCACGGAATTTTGTAGCGGGGGGCGTACGCGTTCACTGCGTGCGTGCCTGTGCTCACAGCTCCCGGCGGACCTCCCGGGAGCTCCGGTGTGTGTTTCATCCGGATTATCAAACCTGGTAGCAGAGGACGACCACTTGTACGCCCCGTATTTTACACCTCTCAGTTCTGACAATCCATGTGTGAGCACAGAATTTTTGGCGGGGGCGTACGCGTTCACTGCGTGCGTGCCTGCGCTCACAGCTCCCGACGCACCACCCGGGAGCTCCGGTGGGTGTTCCACCTGGACTATCGCACCTGGCAGTAGAGGACAACCACTTGTACGCCCCGCATTTTACGCCTCTCAATTCTGACAATCCATGTGTGAGCACGGAATTTGTAGGGGGGGGCGTACGCGTTCACTACGTGCGTGCCTGCGCTCACTACTTCCAACGCACCTCCCGGGAGCTCCGGTGGGTGTTCCACCCGGATTATTCCACCTAGCAGAAGAGGAGGACCACCTGTAAGCCCCGCATTTTACGCCTCTCAGTTCTGACAATCCATGTGTGAGCACGGAGTTTTGAAGCGGGGGGGGTACGCGTTCACTGCGTGCGTGCCTGCGCTTACAGCTCCAAACGCACCTCCCAGGAGCTCCGGTGGGTGTTCCACTCGGATTATTGCACCTAGCAGTAGAGGACAACCACCTGTACGCCCCACATTTTATGCCTCTCAGTTTTGAAAATCCATGTGTGAGCACGGAATTTTGTAGCGGAGGGCGTACGCGTTCACTGCGTACGTGCCTGCGCTTACAGCTCTCGACACACCTCCCGGGAGCTCCAGTGGGTGTTCCACCCGGGTTATTGCATGTGGCAATAGAGGACGACCACTTGTACGTCCCGCATGTTACGCCTCTCAGTTCTGACAATCCATGTGTGAGCACGGAATTTTGTAGTGGGGGGCGTACGCGTTCACTGCATGCGTGCCTGCGTTCACAGCTCCCGACGTACAATCGCTTCGGTGGGTGTTCCACCAAGATTATCGCACCAGGCAGTAGTGGACAACGACTTGTACGCCCCGCATTTTCCGCCTCTCAATTTTGACAATCCATGTGTGAGCACGGAATTTTGTGGCGGGGGACGTACGCGTTCACTTTGTGCGTGCCTGCACTCACAGCTCCTGGCGCACCTCTCGGAAGGTCCGGGGTGTGTTTCACCCGGATGATCACACCTGGTAGTAGAGGACCACCACCTGTACGCCGCGCATTTTACACCTCTCAGTTCTGACAATCCATGTGTGAGCACAGAATATTGGAGCGGGGACGTACGCGTTCACTGCGTGCGTGCCTGCGCTCAGAGCTCCTGACGCACCTCTCGGGAGCTCCGGTTGGTGTTCCACACGGATTATTGCACATGGCTGTAGAGGACGACCACCTGTATGCCCCGCATGTTACGCCTCTCAGTTCTGACAATCCATGTGTGAGCACGGAATTTTGTAGCGGGGGGCGTACGCGTTCACTACATGCATGCCTACGCTCACAGCTCCCGACGTACCTCCCGGGAGCTCCGCTGGGCGTTCCACTCGGATGATCGCACCTGGCAGTAGAGGACAACAACTTGTACGTCCCGCGTTTCACGCCACTCAATTCTGACAATCCATGTGTGAGCACGGAATTCTGTAGCGGGGGGTGTACGTGTTCACAACGTGCATGCCTGCACTCACAGCTCCCGACGCACCTCCCGGGAGCTCCGATGCGTGTTCCACCCGGATTATTCCACGGCAGTAGAGGACGACCACATGTTTGCCCCGCATTTTACGCCTCTCAGTTCTGACAATCCATGTGTGAGCACGGGATTTGCAAGCAAGGGGCGTACGTGTTCACTGCGTGTGTACCTGCGCTCACAGCTCCCGACGCACCTCCCAGGAGCTCTGATGGGTGTTCCACCCGGATTATCCCACCTGGCAGTAGAGGACGACCACCTTTACGCCCCGCATTTTACGCCTCTCAATTCTGACAATCCATGTGTGAGCACGGAATTTTGTAGCGGGGGGCGTACGCGTTCACGACGTGCGTGCCTCCGCGCACAGCTCCCGACGTAACTCCTTGGAGCTCCGGTGGGTGTTCCACCCGGATTATTGCACCTGGCAGTACAGGACGACCACCTTTACGCCCCCCATTTTAGGCCTCTCAGTTGTGACAATCCATGTGTGAGCACGGAATGTTACAGCGGGGGGCGTACGCGTTCAATGCGTACGTGCCTACGCTCACAGCTCCCGACGCACCTCCCGGGAGCTCCGGTTGGTATTCCACCCGAATTTTTATACCTGGAAGTAGAGGAGGACCATGTGTACGCCCCGCATTTTATGGCTCTCAGCTCTGAAAATCCATGTGTGAGCACGGAATTTTATAGTGGGGGCGGTACGCGTTCACTGCGTACGTGCCTGCGCTTATAGCTCTCGACGCACCTCCCGGGAGCTCTGGTGGGTGTTCCACCCCGATTATTGCACATGGCAGTAGAGGACAACCACTTGTAGCCCGGCATGTTACGCCTCTCAGTTCTGACAATCCATGTGTGAGCACGGAATTTTGTAGCGGGGGGCGTACGCGTTCACTACGTGCGTGCCTGCGCTCACAGCTCCCGACGTACCTCCCGGGAGCTCCGGTGGGTGTTCCACCCGGATCATTCCACCTAGAAGAAGAGGACGACCACCTGTAAGCCTCGCATTTTATGCCTCTCAGTTCTGACAATCCATGTGTGAGCACGGAATTTTGAAGCGGGGGGGGGTACGCATTCACTGCGTGCGTGCCTGCGCACACAGCTCCGGACGCACCTCCCAGGAGCTCCGGTGGGTGTTCCACTCGGATTATTGCACCTAGCAGTAGAGGAAGACCACCTGTAGGCCTCGCATTTTATGCCTCTCAGTTTTGACAATCCATGTGTAAGCACGGAATTTTGTAGCGGGGGGCGTACGCGTTCACTGCGCACGTGCCTGCACTTACAGCTCTCGACGCACCTCCCGGGAGCTCCAGTGGGTGTTCCTCCCGGATGATTGCACGTGGCAGTAGAGGACAACCACTTGTATGTCCCGCATGTTACGCCTCTCAATTATGAAAATCCTTGTGTGAGCACGGAATTTTGTAGCGGGGGGCGTACGCGTTCAGTGCGTGCGTGCGTGCGCTCACAGCTCTCGACGTACCTCCCGGGAGCACCGGTGGGTGTTCCACCAGGATTATTGCACCTGACAGTAGCGGACAACGACTTGTACGCCCCGCATTCTCCGCCTCTCAATTCTAACAATCCATGTGTGAGCACGGAATTTTGTTGCGGGGGACTTACGTGTTCACTGTGTGCGTGCATTTCCCGGGGGCTCCGGACGCATTTCCCGGGAGCTCCAGTGGGTGTTCCAGCCGGATTATCGCACCTGGTAGTAGAGGATGACCACCTGTATGCCCTGCATTTTACGCCTCTCAGTTATGACAATCCATGTGTGAGCACGGAATTTTGTAGCGAGGGGCGTACGCGTTCACTGCGTGCGTGCCTGCACTCACAGCTCTTGACGCACCTCCCGGGAGCTCCGGTAGGTGTTCCACCCGGATTATCACACCTGGTAGTAGAGGAGGACCACTTTTTCGTCTCGCATTTTACGCCTCTCAATTCTGACAATCCATGTGTGAGCACGGAATTTTGTAGCGGGGGACGTACGCGTTCACTGCGTGCGTGCCTGCGCTCACAGCTCCCGACGCACCTCCCGGAAGCTCCGGTGTGTGTTTCACCCGGATTATCACACCTAGCAGTAGAGGATGACCACCTGTACGCCCCGCATTTTACACCTCTCAGTTTTGACAATCCATGTGTGAGCACGGAATTTTGTAGCGGGGGCGTACGAGTTCACTGCGTGCGTGCCTGCGCTCACAGCTCCCGACGCACCTCCCGGGAGCTCTGGTGGGTGTTCCACCCGGATTATTGCACCTTGCAGTAGACAACAACCACCTGTACGCCCCGCATGTTATGCCTCTCAGTTCTGACAATCCATGTGTGAGCACGGAATTTTGTAGCGGGGGGCGTACACGTTCACTTCATGTGTGCCTGCGCTCACAGCTCCGGACGCTACTACCGAGAGCTCCGGTGGGTGTTCCACCCGGATTATCGCACCTGGCAGTAGCGGACAACCACTTGTACGCCCCGCATTTTACGCCTCTCAATTCTGACAATCCATGTGTGAGCAAGGAATTCTGTAGCGGGGGGCGTACGCGTTCACTACGTGCGTGCCTACGCTCACAGCTCCCGACGCACCTCCCGGGAGCTCCGGCAGGTGTTCCACCCAGATTATTGCACCTGGCAGTAGAGGACGACCACCTGTACGCCCCACATTTTAAGCCTCTCAGTTCTGACAATCCATGTGTGAGCACGGAATTTTGTAGCGGGGGGGGTACACGTTCACTGCGTGCGTGCCTGCGCTCACAGCTCCGGGCGCACCTCTCGAAGCTCCGGTGGGTGTTCCACCCGGATTGTCCCACCTGGCAATAGAGGACCACCACCTTTACGCCACGCATTTCATGCCTCTCAATTCTGACAATCCATGTGTGAGCACAGAATTTTGTAGCGGGGGGCGTACGCGTTCACTGCGTGCGTGCCTCCGCTCACAGCTTCCGACGCACCTCCCAGGAGCTCCGGTGGGTGTTCCACCCGGATTATCGCACCTGGCAATAGAGGACAACCACCTTTACGCCCCGCATTTTACGCCTCTCAATTCTGACAATCCATGTGTGAGCACAGAATTTTGTAGCGGGGGGCGTACGCGTTCACTGCGTGCGTGCCTCCGCTCACAGCTTCCGACGCACCTCCCAGGAGCTCCGGTGGGTGTTCCACCCGGATTATTGCACCTGGCAGTAGAGAACGACCACCTCTACGCCCCGCATTTTATGCCTCTCAGTTGTGACAATCCATGTGTGAGCACAAAATTTTGTAGCGGGGGGCGTACGCGTTCACTGGGTGCGTGCCTACGCTCACAGCTCCGGACGCACCTCCCGGGAGCTCTGGTGGGTATTCCACCCGGATTATCGCACCTGGCAGTAGAGGACAACATGTACGCCTCGCATTTTATGCCTCTCAGTTCAGAAAATCCATGTGTGAGCACAGAATCTTGTAGTGGGGGGCGTACGCATTCACTGCGTACGTTCCTGCGCTTACAGCTCCCGACGCACCTCCCGGGAGCTCCGGTGGGTGTTCCACCCGGATTTCTGTTCGTGGCAGTAGAGGATGGCCACTTGTACGTCCCGCATGTTACGCCTCTCAGTTCTGACAATCCATGTGTGAGCACGGAATTTTGTAGCGGGGGGCGTACGCGTTCACTGCGTGCGTGCCTGCGCTCACAGCTCCCGACGCACCTCCCGGGTGCTCCGGTGGGTTTTCCACCCGGATTATTGCACCTGGCAGTAGCGGACAACCACTTCTACGCCCCGCATTTTGTGCCTCTCAATTCTGACAATCCATGTGTGAGCACATAATTTTGTAGCGGGGGGCGTACACGTTCACTGTGTGCGTGCCTGCGCTCACAGCTCCCGACGCACCTCCCGGGAGCTCCGGTGGGTGTTCCACCCGGATTATTGCACCTGGCAGTTGAAGACGACCACCTGTATGCCATGCATTTTACGCCTCTCAGTTCTGACAATCCATGTGTGAGCACAGAATTTTTTAGCGGGGGGCGTACGCGTTCACTACGTGCGTGCCTGTGCTCACAGCTCCGGACGCACCTCCCGGGAGCTCCGGTGGGTGTTCCTCCTGGATTATTGCACCTGGCATTAGAGGAGGACCACCTGTACGCCCCGCATTTGACGCTTCTCAGTTCTGACAATCCATGTGTGAGCACAGAATTTTATAGCGAGGGGCGTACGCATTCACTGCGTGCGTTCTTGCGCTCACAGCTCCCGACGCACCTCCCCGGAGATCTGGTGGGTGTTCCACCCGGATTATTGTACCTGGTAGTAGAGGACGACCATATTTACGCCCTGCATTTTACCCCTCTCAGTTCTGACAATCCATGTGTGAGCACGGAGTTTTGTAGCGGGGGGCATACGCGTTCACTGCGTGCGTGCCTGCCCTCACAGCTCACGACGCACCTCCTGAGAGCTCCGGTGGCTGTTCCACCCGGATTATTGCACCTGGCAGTAGAGGACGACCACTTGTACACCCCGCATGTTATGCCTCTCAGCTCTAACAGTCCATATGTGAGCACGGAATCTTGTAGCGGGGGGCGTATGCGTTCATTGCGTGCGTGCCTACGCTCACAGCTCCCGACGCACCTCCTGGGAGCTCCGGTGGGTGTTCCACCCGGATTATCGCACCTGGGAGTAGAGGACAACCACTTATACGCCCCGCATTTTACGCCTCTCAATTATGACAATCCTTTTGTGAGCACGGAATTTTGTAGCGGGGGGCGTACGCATTCACTGCATGCGTGCCTGCGCTCACAACGCTCGATGCGCCTCCCGGGAGCTCCGGTGGGTGTTCCACCCGGATACTTGCACCTGGCAGTAGAGGACGGCCACCTGTACGCCTTGCATTTTATGCCTCTCGGTTCTGACAGTCCATATGTGAGCACGGAATTTTGTACCGGGGGGCGTACGCGTTCACTGCGTGCGTGCCTACGCTCACAGCTCTGGACGTACCTCTCGGGTGCTCCGGTGGGTGTTCCACCCGGATTATTGCACCTGGCAGTAGAGGACGACCACTTGTACGCCCCGCATTTTATGCTCCTCAGTTCTTACAATCCATGTGTGAGCACGGAGTTTTGTAGCGGGGGGCGTACGCATTCACTGCGTGCGTGCCTGCGCTCACAGCTCCTGACGCACCTCCCAGGAGCTCCGGTGGGTGTTCCACCCGGATTATCACACCTGGCAGTAGAGGACGACCACCTTTACGCCACGCATTTTAGGCTTCTCAATTCTAACAATCCATGTGTGAGCACAGAATTATGTAGCGGGGGGCGTACGCGTTCACCGCGTGCATGCCTCCGCTCACAGCTCCCGATGCACCTCCCATGAGCTCCGGTGGGTGTTCCACCCGTATTATTACACATGGCAGTAGAGGAAGACCACCTTTACGCCCCGCATTTTACGCCTCTCAGTTGTGACAATCCATGTGTGAGCACGGAAGTTTGTACCGGGGGGCGTACGCGTTCACTGCGTGTGTGCCTACGCTCACAGCTCCCGATGCACCTCCCGGGAGCTCCGGTGGGTGTTCCATCCAGATTATCGCACCTGGCAGTAGAGGACGACCACTTGTACGCCCCGCATTTTACGCCTCTCAGTTCTGACAATCTTTGTGTGAGCACGCAATTTTGTAGCGGGGGGCGTACGCGTTCACTACGTGCGTGCCTGCGCTCACAGCTCCCGACGCACCTCCCGGGAGCTCCGATGGATGTTTCACCCGGATTATTGTACCTGGCAGTAGAGGACGACCACCTGGACGCCCCGCATTTTACGCCTCTCAGTTCTGACAATCCATGTGTGAGCACGGAATTTTGTAGTGGGGGGCGTACGCGTTCACTGCGTGGGTAACGATGTAGGTAATTGATAATACAGGTGTTTGACAAAACAGGTATGTACCAAAACAGGTATGCAACAAAAGTCAAATGTAACAAAACAGGAATGTAACAGAACAGGTATCCAACGAAATAGGTATGTAACGAAACGGGTATGTAATTAAACAGGTATCCAATGAAACGGGTATGTAACGAAAGAGGTATCCAATGAAACAGGTATGTAACGAAACAGGTATCCAACGAAACAGGTATCCAACAAAACAGGTATGTATCGAAATAGGAATGTAACAAAACAGGTATCCAACAACACAGGTATGTAATGAAACCGGTATGTAACGAAAGAGGTATCCAACAAAAGAGGTATCCCAGGAAAGAGGTTTCCAACGAAATAGGTATTGAGCGAAACAGGCTTCCAACGAAACAGTTATCTAACAAACCCGGCTTCTGACGAAACAGAGCTCTATCTAAAAATTTGGGTAGATAGAACGTCCTATTCACAAAATATAGCGCTGACCGCACATTGGCTGACTTCTTGTCGTATGTCATTCATATCAATCATCTGCCATAGGGTCTCTGCGCCACAGGGCGGAGACCCTGTGGCCGATGTTTCTACTAATGAGCAGTACCGCAGACTCCTAACGGACCTATCAGGATGGCGGTGGAGAGCGCAAAGGTCAGCTTATAGGAAGGCGAAAAAGCAAAGAGAATTAGAGGAGTAAAGCGTGAGAAGGGACGCCCAGGCCTTGCGAGGGCGAGCAGGAAGAGCGGTAGTGGGGGCAAAGCGTTCAAGCTAGCAAAGAGCGACTGTTGGCATAGTAGAGTAGAGCATGTGAAAGGCAAGGGGCGCATGGTCAGGTGTGGGAGAGGGAGTGTGGGGCCGAGGTTGTAGTGCTCACAAAGAACGTGCATGTGCACCCACAAGACAAAAGGAGCGGACCACTCGCTAAAAAGTGTGCCGGCAGCATGACTGGGAGCGGCGGTGAGAGGTAGCGGCGAGGCAGGCGGGCGAAGGCCAAGGTTGACAAGCTGAGCGATGGCAAAAGTCATGGCATCGAGACAAGCCTTGGTACGGGCAAGGGCAGCGTGAGGATCAGCGGTAGCAGCTAGGCTAGTTGCAGTAGTACCTCTAGCAGGAGCAACACCTCGGGCAACCCCTGCGCCATCAGTGGCAGCGGCACCTCCGGCTGCAGCAACACCACCAGCGACACCGCCGGCGGTAGCAACACCACTCGCAAGACCAGCATAGATGGCACCACCACCGATGCAAGCCGCAGCACAACCCCCAACACCACCCAAGGAAGCAACGAAACCAACAACGGCACCACCAGCGGCAGCACCACCTCCCGGGGGGGCATCACTACTGGGAGCAACCACGCCACCCGGAGCGACGGCGCTGCCCACCCTTGCAAGGTCGCGGGGGAATACAGTGTGGGGAGGGTGGGCCGCGGGACCACCAAGGGGTGACGGTGCAAGGGAGTTGTTGAGAACTCGACGAGCCACATGGGCATCAAACATAGCAGTCGAGAGGAGGGCATGGGGGTCGCGAGGAGGAGCTGGCTATAGAGGAGGGGGCGGAGGGGGAGGAGCTTGACGGGTGGCGAGAGCAGAAGTGACAGTCGCAGCCGCAGCGATCTGGGAGGAGAGAAAGGTAGAATCTTTGGCAAAACCAGAGTTGTCAGATGCGGGGGGAGTAGGAGCACGAGAAGAGGTATTGACAAACTGTGCGTCGGCACGAGTGGCTCTGGCAGCAACCGCAGCAGCTAGGGCACTGGTGAGACCGAGCTCAGGAATGGCGCTACACGAAGTGAGGGACGGAGTGACAGAGGCTAGAAGGAGACGAATACAAGAGGACCAAATCGTGAGCAAAGATGGGGGGAGAACCATAGTGTGGAGTATGTGTTAAGGGGAAAATGGGAAGGTAAAGCAGAAACAAGAGAAAGAAAGATGCGCGAGAGGTCGAGGACACCAACCGGCCGGCAAGAAGCACAAAGCACACAAGAAGAGGAGAGAACCGAGGGGTGAAACATGAGACGACAGTGAGACACGACCAAGATTTCACGACAGAGAGGCAGGATGTGGGGAGCAATAGCATGGAAGAAGAAGGGGGACAACGGAGTCGCGAGTGGGGAGAAGAAGCACGGAAGGGGACCAGAAGGAGAGCAAAGGGAGAGGGAAGCGTAGGAATGGAAAAGGGGGGGCCGGAAAAGGTTGGAAGGAAGGAAGGAACGGAGGAAGGGAGAGAGAGAAGGGGGAGGGGGTAGAAGCACAAAAAGGTGAGGGCAAAGAGGAGAGAGAGGGAACCAGAAAGGGGAGGAGGAGAATGCAAGAAGAGGAGAGGGAGGGAGAGCGGAAGAGGGAGAGAGGGAGAGAGGGAGCAAGCAAGAGAGGGAGAAAAAGGGAGAAGAAAAAGAGGGAGAGGGAGAGAAAGGGAGAGGGCGAGAGAGAAAGAGGGAGAGAAGGGGAAGAGGGGTGGAGGCAAAGGGTGAGATGGATAATGAAAGGAAGGAATAGAGGAAGGAGTAGGGTTGGGGAAAAAGGGGTAAGGAAGGAGAGAAGAAGGAGGGAAGACCGCACACAAGGAGAGAAGAGGGTTGAGTTAGAGAGGAAAAGGAAGGGGGAGAGGAGGAGACAAGGGGGAGGGGAGAGAGAACGAGGGAGGAGGGGAGGGAAGGAGGGGAGAACGGGGGAAGAGGAGAGAGAGAAGGGGGGAAGGGGAAAGTGGGAGATGGAGCGGGGAGAGGGGTGGGATAGGAACGGAGCCAAACGGAGTGGAGGGGAGGAAAGGGGGATGAGGCAACAGCGGTGAACGACCGAGGACGTGAGGCACCGAGGGACATGGCAGGGACTAGGCTGTCAAGGGGAGGGCACTCAAAGGCCGGAGGGAACGGCCAAGAGGAGAGAGGCGGAGCAGCACCACGTGGCTATAGAGGGGCAACGGAGAGGAAGGGCCAAGAGCGACAGGAAAGCCCAACGAGACGACGTGCAAGGTCGGACCCCGAGCCAAAGCCGATGGAGCCATGGGAGCAGTGAAGGTGACGGCGGTGACAAAGGAGCAGAAGGGTGGCGGGGAGGACAGAAAGCCAATGCGTAAGAGAGATAGGGAAGAGTAGGAGAGGATGGAAGGAGGGCCGTAGTTGGAGGGAGGGAGAGAGGGATAGAGGGAAAGGGGAAGGGAGGGGAGGGCGGGGAGAGGCAAGAGAAAGAGTTAGAGCGGCGAGGAGGGAAGAGTAGTGGCGGAGGAGAGAGAGGGTAGAGTGAAGGGGGAAGAGGGGAGAAAAAGAGAGAAAGGGGGGAGAGGGCAAGAGAGAAGGTAAGGAGAGAGAAAGGGATGGAGAGGGAGGGAGGGGGGAAGGAAAGGGGGGACAGATGGAGGAGAGAGGCGAAAGTGGGAAGATGAGGAGGAGAAGAGAGGAGAAAAAGCAGGAAGCGTGAGTAGGAGAAGAGGGCAGAAGGAAAAGAGGAGAGGAGAGGAGAAGAGAGAGAGAAAGGACAAGGATGGAGAAAGGAAGGAGAAAGAGGCAGAGGAACAAATCGAGAGGCAGGGCAGGGATGGAGGAGAGATGAGGAGAGGGAGGGAAAGAAGAAGAGGGAAGAGGAATGAGGGGAGAGCAAGGG
>SZWC01024261.1:16875-29047 GCA_023375785.1 Penium margaritaceum
ACAGTGACAGTGACAGTGACAGTGACAGTGACAGTGACAGTGACAGTGACAGTGACAGTGACAGTGACAGTGACAGTGACAGTGACAGTGACAGTGACTGACTGTGACTGTGAATGTGTCTGTGACAGTGACAGTGACTGTGACTGTGACTGTGACTGTGACTGTGACTGTGACTGTGACTGTGACTGTGACTGTGACTGTGACTGTGACTGTGACTGTGACTGTGACTGCGACTGTGAATGTGAATGTGACTGTGACAGTGACAGTGACGGTGACAGTGACAGTGACATTGAAAGTGACAGTTGAAATGACTGTGAAAGTGACATCGACAGCGACAGGGACAGCGACAGCAACAGGGACAGTGACAGCGACAGCGACAGCGACAGCGACAGAAACAGTGACAGCGACAGCAACAGCGACAGCGACAGCAACAGCGACAGTGACAGCGGTTTGACAGCGACAGCAACAGCGACAGCGACAGTGACAGTGACAGCGACAGGGACGGTGACAGTGACAGCGACAGCAACAGCAACAGCGTCAGCATCAGCAACAGCGAAAGCGACAGTGCCAGTGACAGCGGCAGCAACATCGACAGCAACAGCGACAGCGACAGTAACAGTGACAGTGACAGTGACAGTGACAGTGACAGTGTCAGTGACAGTGACAGTGACAGTGACAGTGACAGTGACAGTGACAGTGAAAGTGACAGTGACAGTGACAATGACAGTCACAGTCACAGTCACAGTGATGGTGGCGTTGACAACAACGATAAGGACGATGTTGACGGTGAAAACGACAGTAACATCGACCGCAAAGGCGACGATGACAGCAACCACAGTGATGAGAACAGTGACGGCGAGGCGATAGCCTAGAGGACAGAGAGGACAACGACAAGGGCGACAGCAAGGTCGACAGCGAGGGCACGCGCGCTCAATCCGTAGCTGTCACTCACTGCCACTCACTGTCACTCACTTTGCTGCAGTTCTCCACAGGTATCCCATGTACGAACAGATGTTGCCCTGCCTCTGGCATTGAAGCTTGTTCCCGCTGCTTGTGCTACTGTTCCTCATGCTACTGGTGTGCTGTGCGCTGCTGCTGGTCGTGCCACTGCTTGCTTGATGGAGGGCGCAGTTCCTTTGAGTGCCGCACATCTTTCTCACCCCATCCCCTCCCTCTTACTCTTGCTCGTCCCCCCCCCCTTCTCTGTCCTCTCTCTCTCTCTCTCCCTCTCTATCATTTCCCCCCCTCTCTCTCACTCTGTGTGTGTGTGTGTGTATATGTGTGTATGTGACTGTGTGTGTGTGTGTGTATATGTGTGTATGTGACTGTGTGTGTGTGTGTGTATATGTGTGTATGTGACTGTGTGTGTGTGTGTGTATATGTGTGTATGTGACTGTGTGTGTGTGTGTGTATATGTGTGTATGTGACTGTGTGTGTGTGTGTGTATATGTGTGTATGTGACTGTGTGTGTGTGTGTGTATATGTGTGTATGTGACTGTGTGTGTGTGTGTGTATATGTGTGTATGTGACTGTGTGTGTGTGTGTGTATATGTGTGTATGTGACTGTGTGTGTGTGTGTGTATATGTGTGTATGTGACTGTGTGTGTGTGTGTGTATATGTGTGTATGTGACTGTGTGTGTGTGTGTGTATATGTGTGTATGTGACTGTGTGTGTGTGTGTGTATATGTGTGTATGTGACTGTGTGTGTGTGTGTGTGTGTGTGTGTGTGTGTGTGTGTGTGTGTGTGTGTGTGTGTGTGTGTGTGTTGGTTTTGGACAGAGAGGATGGATTGATTGCGATGGTGGAGGAGGGGTACAGAGCGAGCTGCTTGGTTATGTTCAGACGTCGATTGGTGGATGGCAGTAGAAGCAGCGACAACCACCAGAGGCAACAACAGGCAACGAGTGTGACACAATGAGTGATGTCACTCATTGTGGGTTGTGTGTCGGTGGAGCGGCATCTCATGTGCTGCACACATACTCAGTGAAGAGACCCAGATTGTGCATCTGCAGCCTCGACATCACTTGCTAATTCTCACCCATCTATATTGCCTCCATCACTTCCTAGTTGAATTTTGGCATGCTACGTTGCTTTGCTGATGGGTGAGAACACGTTTCATTTGAAAAGCACCGTGCTTAGGTGTATGAGTGGTTTGAATGGCTGGAAATCTGCAGCTACATGCAATCGTTCCACGATAAGGAAGAAGTCAGGTATTGCCATCAGAAAATCATGGTCTTGGCCCATTTGAAAAACTCTAATACCCACTCATTGTAAACTCTGATTTTTGATACTTCGTAGAAAAACCTTGAAGTGCGCTAAACATTGGAATGCCATTTTGTTGAGTGAAAGACAAACGCACCACACCAGTTTGAAAAGCAACCGTCTTGTCCTCGTTCACATGGGAAATATAGTTTGCTTATTTGGAATGCAACACAAATGCCGGTGCGTACACTTGACTGAAATTGACCATTCACTGAGGCATGAAATTCAAGTGCACACGTCAAAACGTTGCCCACTGTGAAATCTCAAATTTTTTACCGGGCTCAGTTTGAGATAAGATTGAGATATGCACGGAGACTCTCTACTCATGATTGTTGTTTGGGAGATATTTGGAGATAAGATAAATTGTATAATATCATCTTGAACTTGCCAAATACAATATGTGACCCAATTGTGTCAATTCCATGTTCCTGGCGGGAAGTCTATAATTTCTTTCGAGAATCTTTGTCCACACAAACTTTCTGACCGGCTCAACCAAATGAAATTTCATTCCCTTTCTAAAGAATGATTGGTTGATGCCACAACAAAAAATCAAAAGAGTGTTGCTCACTGTGCGCTGGCACTGACTGGTATTCAATGTTAAAACTCACAATGTTTTGCTGTCCCCATATAGCGTGATCAGATGTGTGGAGAAGTGCAACAATGAGGATAAGTGCAGGATCTGGAGGTTTAAAAAAGGGACAAAGATGACAGTGAGATTGTTGTCTTAGGACTGAAATTAGATTAATACTTGCTCAATCTGAAGTCTTGAAATGAGATTCGTCGCTTCAGAATTCAAACACAGGAGATGAGATCAAGATTTGCAATTCATCTCAATGGCCTACTATAGGAAATGGTTTACAGTCGCCAGTGACAAGATCTTTGTTTGCGACGGTTTGCGATAAGTCGTGTGCAATGATTCCAAGGTTTTTGTGGTGGTGTATGGGCTTTGAGCTGTCTAATTGTCATACACTCTTGTGTAGCGGGAGCTTCCTCGTTTGTGCTGATTGTTCTCCAACAGCTACATTAAATCGTCTATGTCACATATGGTGTATTGTAGCCGCCTAGTTCACCCATGCGTGTTTGATAGAGTTTTCTTGGTGGTCGAGACCCGGAATATTGATGGTTTGTACCACATATTGTCTAGAACAGGTTTTGCACCCTCTCTGTGGTCGAGACCCGGGTACACGGTGGTTTGTAACGGTACCTCGGGAGACCCAACACAAATTGATTGAGTCCTTGTGGAAGTTTTGTCATACATGTGTAATCGGCATGTGGCTGAGACCCGGATGCCTGGATACATGTTCTGGAGTCTCGGAAGACCTAAACTCAGCCTAGCTTGGCTTGTCAGTGATGCCAGTGTGTCACCGTAGGGTCTGGATGTGTTTGGGGTTCATTAATGAATTCTCCACGTCCAGACCCAGGCAGACGGTTGACTATTCCTGTGCCTTGGGAGACCTCCGGTACGTGATTTCATGTTCTGTGATCTGTGTATTCCTCGTCCGTGCCTTTTGGTGCATCAGGGATGACCGGGCCTAGTGGACTAGCCGCCAGTCCCCAATCCATAAGTTCTTTGTAGGGTTTATTGTACTCTCTCCTTGATTCTTGATTCATGTTTCCAGGCTGAGCCAAATCTTGACGTTGCAATTCTCCCGCTCACCACCAGAGCTCATGTCTCATCCAGCATGGGCTTGCATACTCAGAACAATTGTAGTATTTTGGACAAGGCAAGTAGAAATTGATTTTGACTTGAAATACAGTGTAATTTTTTTACTACTTTCATTCTTCAAGACAAGGGAAAGACAAAAGACGGTGCGGTTTTTCATATGGGTGCAATCTTACCCCACCTTAGCTTCATTCAATGCTCTACACCCTTCAGGTTGTTTGTTCTAATGTCTTGCTTTACAAAAATTATGCACAGAAAATTCAATTCAGGTCCTATGTTGGCCTCACTTAAAGAAAATCCATCTTCAATGCTATCATACTTGAAGCCTAGTGACACCATGATTTTTAGCATCTCTCTACTCTTTTTTGTTGAAGAACATACTTCAGTGAACCTTGGTGCTGAAGAGTGGAGACCATGTCACTTGCCATAACATGACCCATCAAACATAGCCATAACACATAATCGATATGAAATTGAGGTGCTCCATGCATCTCATTTCTTCATCACCTCCACATTGGATATTTTTTCAATTTCGAATATGATCCTTTTTCATTCAAACCACCATGCTCTTCAACTTTATGAACCGTAGTCCACTACATGTAAAGGGAGTGTCAGAGCAAAACACCCACATCACCTTTCATTTTTCAAATGCAGTTTAATTTTGGCCATTTAGAAGAATTTTTTACTTGTGTCCTTCCAATTTTATGCAATAGAGTGTTTTCATCCCTTAGGTAGATTTTTCATCTCGGAATCTGAATGCTCTACCTTTTCACCTATATGTGTCCAAGGCTTCCTCAGATCCAACCAGTGAGTGTATCTGGTTCTTGAATGGCACACCCTTGCAATCACCAATACAAAGCTCATGTGGAGACCATGAGACTATGGTCTGACTGTTAGAAACATGACTCCGACAAGTTCCTCCTCATAATATACACCCCTCAGATAATCCGAGCTCTTGAGACAGGTTCAGGTCTCGCGCCGAGCCTCCTCGGCAACGGCTAGTCGGTCACGACCGTTCCACCAGAGTCGAGCCGCCCCTAATAAGCAACTACGTCGCTACGCGTACGGCAAGCGGAAAAGAAGCTGTTAATACCTGTTTTTTCCTGCTCTGCTGTATATACGGAGGATGTTCATTCCATCCCAAGTAAACCCAGAACAATCTTTCCATCCTGTTTGCCTTTGGTTCCGCGGCTTCGCCGCAGTGTCTTCGCTTTGCTCGCTCATCGCTACCTCCGCCCTCACAATCCACTCTCAGTTCACGGCTCCTCCTTACTTTTGCTCCGTTCTCACTGACCCATCACTCTCGCTCCACCTCAACTCTTTCATCAGGCTATCTGTCTACCTCGCACCTTCGTCAAGTGCATCACTCCTTCTTGAGCTTCTGCGACTAACTCCTGGCTCTATTTTTTCATCTCTTCACCTCTTTTATCCTGCTGACGCACTTCCGCACGCCGCCGTGCTTTTGTCTGCTTCTGCCATTGCCATCTCTGCTCACTACATTATTCTGACATGGTATCAGAGTTTCAGGTAACATCACCTGGTGCCCTGTGACCCAGTCACTGCTTCGCTGCCTCAGGCGCTCCACTCCTATGCTCAGCATTCATCTAGCGCCTCCACCGCCACTTTGCATCATCCCACTTTGCCAGCAGCAGACGTCAGCAGCACTGCTTTGATTGCCTCTCAGACAGAAGTAACGCTTCATCATCCCGACCAAACCCTGGGCCCAGATCCGTGCCCGTGGCCAACAGTTGGTGACGCGACGTCGACAACAGCTGAGAACAGCTCCCAAGCCACCGCCTTTCGCCATCTTCCTGGAAGCTTCCTGCCGTACTCCATCTGTCCTCTTCCGTCACTCAGCCATCACAAGCGCCTTCATCTCCCTCACCAGCTCCATCGGCTTCATCCGCCCCAACTGCATCAGCTTCATTCCCTTTTCTCCTCGAGCCGCCCTCCTGCACCGCCGCTTCACGTCGTCAGAAGCTGCCGAGTTCAGTCTACCACCAGGACATCGGACACCACCAGTCTTCCTGCTCCTACTTCAAGCCAACTGGGGAACAAGCCGTCACTCTCCTGACATCCGTAGACCGAACGTCGCGGCTCATCTCATGACTTCCTCTCACTGCAGCAATCTTCCTCTTGTTATCAGGATATCGGACACCACCAGTCTTCCTGCTCCTGTCTTGAGCCAACTGGGGGCACAAGCCGTCACTATCCTGACACCAGAGGACCGTTCTGCCGCATCCAGTCCGTCTCTTCTCGTGTCAATCTCTCAACGCCATCACTCGTTGCTCTAGCATCCTTAACTCTACCTTTCTCAGCCGTCAATCTCCTTGGCGTCAGCATCCTTTTTCTTCATCCTTCATCATCAGTCCTCCAACTACACCCGTTTCATCCTCTCCTCTCCATCCACCTCCTCTTCATCAGCATCCCGCCTCCTCCGCATCGGCACTGCACATTCGCCTTATCATCCGCCAGCACCCTCTGCCTCTTTCAGTCTGTTCCCGCATCAGCCTCATCAGCATCATCACCATCATCATTGTTCTCCTCATTGCTCTACAGCGCACGTGGTTTCGCCCCTACACCCACACCTTCAGCACCAGCCATTTCTTCGCCTGCAGCGTCATTCTCCTCTCGGCACAAGGATCCGCCCGGTCACATCGCCCATTCCGCGACGACCCGCGCCCACGCCGAAACTTTCCGCAGCGCATGTGGTTTCGCCCCTGCGCCCAATCTTTTCATCTGCCATCATCTGCCGTCATCTCCATTATCAGCCCATCCCCTTTCCGCATCTGTGGCCAGCACAAGGACCTGCACGAGCTAGCTGCCTGTTTCGCAGCAGTCTGCACCCACGCCAGCAGCAGATTTCTCGCGGCACGCTGGCAGCTGCCTTTCCCTTGCTGCACTCTATCCCTCTGCAGCAGCGCACGTGGTTTTGCCCCTGCGCCCACGCCTTCATCGATTATTCCTCTGCTTCCAGCATCGTTCTCCGCTCGGCGCATGGATCTGCCCGGTCACATCGCCAGTTTTGCGACGACCTGCACCCACGCCGAATCCTCCGAAGCGCACGTGGTTCCACCCCTACGCTCATGAAATCAGCATCATCCTTCAGCCTCCCTCATCTGCTCGGCAAATGGATCTGCCCAGTCGCATCACTTGCTTCGCGACAACCTGCACCCACGTCGAACCTTCTGCAACGCATGAGGGCCATTCCTGCGCTGCCCATCCCTTCTTCTCCGTCATCATCTCCATCCTCTGCTCAGCATCAGGAAACACGTGCTCACATCTCCCAACACCGCGAACAAATGCCCAAGAAGACACATTAGCATCGTGTCTCACTCCTCAGGCAGCACCAGCATCCTCCTCTGCTCACCTCAGATTTCATCATCCTTCTCACTCATTGCTCTCCTCTCTCCAACCCCAGCACCACCATCCTCAGCAGGACATGCTAAACATGCTAAGCTACGCTGGTGAGAAGACATCAGAAACTGCCATATACTTCAAACGACCAAACGTCATGGCAGTACAAGCCCTCAACTGGACACATATTCCCATGCTTGATCAGTTGGGAGAAAACATCCACGACTGACATGGTGGTATACAAGTCAAGACAAAGCACTCTTTTCTCTGAGGGTATCAGCTCTCCCTCTTTCTAGAAGGAGTTTATGACAACCACGGGTGTCCTCCAAGGGCATACACCACAACCCTGCAGGACATCAAAAGGTGCCTACGCGACACCACCTATACTGTCTACCACATGATCATCGATGAAGTGTTACCTGTCGCAGCAATGTGGTACACTCTTGTGGCAGCAGCGTGGAGCCCGAATCTCTGCAACATGATCATCATCTCACTCTGTTGAGTGGTGAATCCCCCCATCAGACAGAGACACCTGGACACTCAGGCCCTATAGGCACTCAGGCATGTTTACCTTGTCGGACTCAGGGGGGCTGTTAGAAATATGACTCTGACAAGGCCCTCCTCATAACATACACCCCTCGGATAATCCAAGCTCTTGAGACAGGTTCAGGTCTTGCGCCGAACCTCCTCGGCAACAGCTGGTCGGTCACGACCGTTCCACCAGAGTCGAGCCGCCCCTAATGAACGACCACGTCGCTACGCGTACGGCTAGCAGAAAAGAAGCTGTTAATACTTGTTTTTGTCCTGCTCTGCTGTATATACGGAGGATGTTCATTCCCTCCCAAGTTAGCCCAGAACAGTCTTTCCATCCTGTTCGCGTTTGGTTCCGCAGCTTCGCCGCCGTGTCTTCGCTCTGCTCGCTCATCGCTACCTCCGTCCTCGCCATCCAGTCTCAGTTCACGGCTCCTCACTCCGCTACTCTCACTCCGTCCTCACTGACCCATCACTCTTGCTCCGCCTCAACTCTCTCTCAGCAGGGTATCTGTCTACCTTGCACCTCTGTCAAGTGCATCACTCCTTCTTGAGCTTCTGCGACTAACTCCTGGCTCTGTTTTTTCATCTCTTCACCTCTGTTATCCTGCAGACGCACTTCCACACGCCGCCGTGCTTATGCCTGCTTCTGCCATTGCCATCTCCGCTCACTACATTATTCTGACACTGACATTCAGACTCACGCGCCTCTACCAAGCCTTCTTCCCAGGCCAGCCCTTTGAACTCACTGACCTAATAATTGGCCCAAAAGAACATTTACAGTACAACTCAACATGGTACGTTATTTGCTCCTCATTTTTCCATCTCATCTGGCAAGAACGTTGGGCCCAAACTCACTCCTCTCCAACTCCTAAACTTATTACAACCTCCCCCTGAGCACTAATGCAGGCAAGGATCCATATGAAGTCCTTTGAAGCAGACTTTTTTTGCCCCATTGGTCAATGCAACTTTCTCATAAACAAAATCTGTTGCAGGTTTAGCCTCTCCTCCGTCTTTACTCTCTGGTGGAAGTACCATCTGTATCCATCTCATAATTGATACTTAAGGGGGCCGGGTTCAACTCCCAGGCAAGTTGAGATAACCCCACAACTCAGTCGGTTGCGACCAGGTGCCAAAAAAAAAAGGCTCATGTGTACACCGCTCAAATCCATCCGTATGACTGTTGGGGTGAAGTGTATGTGGTCTACGTTTTGTTGTCCAATGGTGGAGCCAAGAGGACAGGCACTGAGCCATGGAGATAGCAATGCAAGGTTGTGTTGGATATTGCCACACGTCCACATGGCAATGTAGTTAAGATGAATTTGAGCCTGTCCGGGCAATGGCCCTGGGAGCATCTGTTCCGGAAGCATCTGTGGAAGCCGTCTGTTCCAGATGGTTATGTTGGGAATCGAACTCAGGTGTTTGGTTGACGCGTCGTGCGGCACTGAACTTGCGGATGCAGGAAAAGACGCCGAGGTTATGAGCACTTTCCGGGACCACTGTCCAAGCCTTCGCCAGAGCACGTCTGGGATGAGTTCATGCTGTTTCTTTGAAGAGAGATAGATTTAACCCCACTGCCACATTTGATCGGACGCAGTTGGTCTCTCTGTCAATTGTAAATGAAAACCGCACCTTGGATGCATTCGACGCGCGCAGACTCGATTTGCGCACCGTACACGTCCGTGGCTAAAACTAACCCTCAGGGTTCATTTTGGTATCACCCATGCGGCCGGGACTACACCGCTGTGTGGCGCACACAGCTGACGTGGCAAAGTACACTGGGAGACCCTTTGGTCAACGGGCAAGACCAGAAGGCCTCGGAGGTGTCCGCTTCAGTTTGGAATTTGATCGGACAATTTTTCTGCTTCGAACGTACGTGTGTATGCAAGTAAGGCTTTCCTCATACCTATCCAAATGCTGACCTGGTGCGTCCATACGATTGTGTGACCAGCCCAGCCGTGTTGTCCAGCTGTGTGGTGACATCCAAACGGACCCTGAAGCACTGACGATGCACGGCACTTCTTCTGCTTCAGTATGTCAACACTTACTAGACCTAAAGGTTTTGGCGGACTTAACCTCCATGATCCTGTGATTAAGGTTGATTCCTTGCATGCACTATGGGTCCCAAGATGTGTACTTGGACCGTTGAAGTCGTGGAACATCTTGGGTCTCAGCCTCATCTCATACCCTAAGCACAAACCTCTCCCAGTTCTTTCTTCACACCCCCTCATTGCACAAAAGATGAAACTAATCCCTCGATGGAAAGCATACATGGATGCATGTTATGGAGTATTCAGCTCCATTGCTAACGCTCCCCTGCTCCCGCATCTTCTCTTATGAGAAAGATTAGCATTCAATCACGAGCTTACTCGCAAAAACCTTAGACCCATCGGGACTCGTAAGTGCAATGACTTCTTACTCATGACGACTGTGTCTGACATCTTCACCTCAATAGACGGTAGTAGGCACCGGCCCCTTACTGCTGAAGAGGTAAGAAACCGATTCTTGGCCTCTCGGGCTCACACCCTCCTCGAAGTCATTCACGCCCTCCCATAGGACTGGGTACATGTTCTAGAGACCAGTGACCCACCTAGTGCCGAATACATGGCCTCCCTGAGCCCATGGTTTGTGCCACATGACCTTGCATCCAGTGAAAGACCAGCAACGGTCCTCAGAATTGAAGGCATTGAAAACAATAGCCGACTCTGTACACTCTTGACAACTCCCATTTGGCTATCACGCCCAGCAGATGCCCCTCGCCTCTACTCCCCAAATAACATCTCCCCAATAGGTCCACACCCCTGGACCAAAGATATAGACACTCCAGGGCCCTTCTGCCACTCCTGGATTCATTGCCCACACGGTCTCCACCGTGTGCATGAAAAACTGGTTTCCCTCACCTCCCCTAGAACATGCCACCTTCAGCTTAGTAAGAAGCTCCCCCCCAGTACGTTAGCTGAGCCATGTGTGGAATGGACCACCCCGATGGGCTCTACTCCCCCTTGGACTGAGGTCCTCTCCAACATCCATGATGTTTGGGTCCCTCCCAAAGCTCGTGACGTGAAAATCCGTATTACTTGCCTCGCCCTTCAAAGCGGCACCCGTATGGTCCCCATCATTGATGATGATGACCAAACATGCCCTTTTTTCCATGGCCCTGAAAACACCCCGCACATCTTCCTTGCATGCCCCGCCCTGGCTGACTATACTTCTTATGTAAAACAGATTATTCAACACTGGCTTTCATAACCCCCCTTGGTTTTCACTTATCTTTGGGACATTGCCACCTCACATCCCCATTCCCCCTTGGTTTGCCCCTTGTCTTTGGACTTCCATTCTGTATTCATCTAGTTGCTCTGGCAAAGACATTTTGATGCAAAGTTTTGATCCATTACATGGCCACTCCGCAGATTTAGGAATGCGCTGCGACAACGAACGAAAGTGGCCTTAGGCTCAGCCTTCCTGGCCCTACCACATTTAGTACTAATCACGTCAAATTCATGCACTCACAGTTATGTGTTCAAGAGACTTCCTCATACAAAAGGAGGAACTAAGAGGTTCCTTGCTTGCATTCATACATTATCTTGGAACTTTCCTATACTCTGGTAATACATAGAGAAAGGTGTGTACATGACATTTTGAAGTCACTTAGAAGTTTCACTAGTACAAATGAAGCATTGGGAAGCTTCCAGGAAAATATTCTTTCTCTTTTCACTAGTTGAATCAGTATTCAATCTTCCGTCTTTTCTGAATTGGGAGTTACATCAATCGATCTAGGAGTATATAAAAAGGACACATTTGGTGTCAAAAACTGGACATAACTTTCAACGTCGTAGATTAGAATGTATTCCCGGTCTTGAAATCCTTTGTGGACAGTGGTGAGAATGTCCTTTAAGCAACCACAAACAGGGATATCCATACTTTTTTTGTTGCGAGCGAGATAGCTTAAGGGGCAGATTTGGGAATTGGCCCGTGGCTCATGCGAGTCGAATGAATGCACGTCACATCCGAACCTTCATCAATGAAGGTGCCGTTACATTAAACAATGTTCCTTTACGTAGGAGACAGCCTGATTTCAAAGCTTAAACAACTTCTGCTCGAGATATTGTTGGCCTAGTGATTTTGCGTCGATGGAAGACGATCGACAGAAGAGAAGGCATTCCCATATAAGCTACTCATTATAGACTATATCTTTAGTTTGTCTATTCAGTTCGCAAAACACATTCTGTTCAACTGCCCAAACATCTCTTTATCCTAAATTTGACTATCGTCCTTGCGATTAGTCATTGCAAGTTAGTCGGTGCTCCAAATCGGTAGTTTTTTTTTTGCAAGATGGATCCCTTTCAACCCCCCCCCCC